>BLKR01015845.1:0-47596 GCA_011170035.1 Teleogryllus occipitalis | reverse complement strand
TCGCCACGTCCCGCCCCTCTCCGCCACGCCACGCCCCTCTCCGCCACGCCCTGCCCCTCTCCGCCACGCACCACCCCGCCACGCACCACCCCGCCACGCACCACCCCGCCACGCACCACCCCGCCACGCACCTTCCCGTTACGCACCTTCCCGCCAAGCGCCTCCCCGCCAAGCGCCTCCCCGCCAAGCGCCTCCCCGCCAAGCGCCTCCCCGCCAAGCGCCTCCCCGCCACGCACCTCCCCGACACGCACCTCCCCGCCACGCACCTCCCCGCCACGCACCTTCCTGCCGCGCACCTTCCTGCCGCGCCACGCCCCGTCACGCCACGCGACGACCCTGCCCTTTTCACCTCAGCGTTCCGCTCTCCGTCGCCTCTTGCATACGATCCCCGTTCTGCCACAGCCCCGTCTCCCTTCCCATCTCCGTCTTCCTCTACGCCTCCGCCACCATTCCGGTCTCGACATTTTCGTCTCATTTGCCCCTATCCCCGCCCCGCCCTCACCCTTTCTCGTTTCCTCCCACCGCTCCCTCCCTCGCCCCGCATCCACCAGCGCAGCGTTCGATACGTCTCCATTATGCAGGCGTGAAGGCGGGGCAGGGCGGCGCGGGTGGGGAGGGGTTCGGGCGGCAACTCCAGGACGAACGCCGCGGAGGAGGGGATGGGCGCGTCGTGGGCGGTGACAGCGGAAGAGCGTTAGGCCAAAATTCGCGCTGACTAGAACACGGGCGTTGCGACAGCGCACTCTAATGGATGTTTGGATCCACGCCGCACTTTTCTGATGAATGACTTCTATTACTGTTTTGTGTGTTCTTTTTTACTTTATTTTCGTGTGGATAGTTGGCGATAACAAAGGATATTTCCAAAGTTATTTCAATATCCACGATATATCAAGTCTCTATTATGATTCTCCAACCTACGCAACTGATTTTAATCATCACCTACAAACCAGAAATTCCCAAAACAAACATCTACGACGTATCACAGAATCATATCTGCTTCTTCTGTATGAGAGTTACACCAAAACTCGGTTTCAGAATTTCATAATTACCTCTCTCCGAGTTTCGTTTTCTTCTATTTCTTCCACAAAATAATTTTCTAAAATTTGTGAGAACCTACAAACTAACAATCTCAATACAACCAGGGAACTAGAAATACCACCAAAAAGCCTTACATGGAAAACTGCCCAAAGAACTTGTGAAGCTTGGTTAACTCGCAAACTCTGGCTGCGATGTCTCAGGGAAACTGCTTTTTTTCACTGCAGTGTCTCAGTGCGAGAGTTTCTAGGTTTCAACCACTGACAATCACAATATTTTGACATTCATTAACAAGGTAAAATTAACCCGCAAGGATAATAGTAACGGCCGGCTTCTCTGATTGGTAGTTTTCCGTGGTTTCTCTAGGCGATACTATGAGAGTGTCGAAGCGTACCCTAACAAACGGGCCAGGGGCCGACCGATCTCTTACTCATCCGTGTCCCCTTTACTTCACTGACACATTCACACACTTGTATATGCATTACACTACAGCACACGTCAGAAGACTAGTGGAGAGCTTTGAGCTTGTCCCGGCTGGGGCGGTGCCTTGCTGGTGGCAGATTTCTGGTTGGGGAAAACCCCGAAAGCCGCCGGGAAGGTCGGCGCCGATCTCCACCTCTATCGGGGGACGATCACCGCCATCTCGCGCGATGAAACATGCACCACGCCTCCAGGAATAAAAATGCCTAAGCAGTTGACGCGTCCGGAAACAGTAATCTATTAGGCAGCCAAAGTGGGAGAAGGCCTGCACGCTGCCCGCGGACGCACGCTGTGGGCGAAGCAGCCGCATCCCTCTAGATGGAAACTGGAGCCCGCGGCGGCGGCGGCGGCGGCGAGGCCTCATTATCGATACATCGAAGGGGCGCGCGGAGGGGCGCCGCAGGGGCCTTGCGCGTGCCGCTGCCAAATGGGGCCGCGGGGACAGTAGCCGCCCCGGGCCCCTTCGCTCGAATGCCTAATCACGAAATATTGGCCCTGTCTCAATCGTCAGAGCGTCACAGTTACGTTTTCATTGACTTCCCGTCGATCGCTTCTACTTTCGGAAATATAGACTTTGTCAACTACAAAATAAATTATAATTTGATTTCAAGACTTCTGTCTACAGTTCTCTGACCGGGAGATCCTAGGTTTGAGTCCCGACGGTGGCAGGATCTCCAGTACTAGCTTGTCAGCTAAATCGAATTCAGTCGCTTCTGGAGGAGAATTCTAGGGACCGGCTGCTCTGATAAGTAGTTTTCCGTCGTTTCTCCGAGCAACACCAGGGGAATGCCGGGGCAGTACCCTAACAAGCGGGCCGTGCGCGATCCTTCCTACCTCTTCCTTGTCCTATCCTCTCCCCTTACATATACACTATCATGCACTACACTACCACACATGCCGGGAGACCGGTCGGGAGCTTAGAGCTTGTCCCGGCTTGGGCGGTGCTAACTGTTGGGAGATACCTGGTTGGGGAAACCCCGCTGACCTACGGTAGGTCGGTGCCGGATCTCGCCATACTGCGGGGCAAGACCACCACCATCTCCCGAGCAAGAACACGCCCTACACGGGACTAATGACCATAGTAGTTGACTCGCCCAGAATCACTAAATTAATCTGTCTACAGTTCACAATATACAACTTCTTTAACAATATTTCCAACTTGTCTTTGCAAAATCGCAAATAATTTTGCTTCTTTATTTTATTTCATCTATTATAATACCCCTTTGCTAACAGAAGACAAATGACCACGATACGCCGCGGTGTTGTAACATTGTCCCCCGTTGCTATATGAAGACAACTCGCAACGGTAACTCGGTACGTTACAGCACTCGACTTCTAACGCCCATTTGGATAGAGGACAGGGATTTGGAGTATCAGAAAGAAGGATATGAGACACTTGAAAAGTTGAAAACAAACTAACAGTTACGAAAGTCATTCAATAGTTAAGAGATAAATTGGTCTGAAGAAAAAAGAGTTAGTAGAGTAAGTTTGTAAATTTTAATACTTTGAGTTGTCACCACTGGAATGAGCCCTGATCTGGTAGATCAGCAAGCTTCGTTTTATACTTGTTGAAGGTGAAAAAAACGGTAGGTAGTTAATATATACTCCATAATGAATAAAATGTATGGTGAACATCTTATGAACCGCGGAAATTTTTACAAGTGGGAGCAGTTCAAAAGTGGTTCAGACTCAGTGACTGACTAACATCGTTCTGACCGCATCACCAGAAAAAGTCATTTTGACGGTATTTTGGTACCCTAAAGGTGCATTTTATGCGTTTATCTCGACGAGCAGCGTGCAATAAACAACCATTTCTACTTAGAGATGCTTTTTAACAAGATGAATCCTGCCATGAGAGAGAAACGTCATGTATTTCAAAGGAGATTTGTGATTCTCCAGCAAGGCAACGCACATCGTCGCACTACTCAACAAACCGGTGAAACCATCGACAAAATGGGTTGGGAGGTAATTCCTCATCCCCCTTAGAGCCCCAATTTAGCACCATCTGATTTACATTTGTTTGGTCCACGTGGCATTACGTTGAAAGAAGTTCCAGCACAACGATGATGTCAAAAATTTGTGGGAAATATATTCAAACACCAAGAAAAAGAGTTCTATGCAGCCGGTATAAAAAATCTGGTAAAATGTTGGTACACGTGCATAAATGTTCGTAGGAATTATATTGAAAAGTAGTAAAAGTCTGTTTTGCAAAAATAAAGGTTATCTTCTCCAGACCCATTATCACTTTATTGAATGTCCCCCGTAACTTCTATTTTAGGTATTGACAATTGCCCTATTACTTTCTCGCACATTTTTTTCAAATGTTACGCAAAAAACTGAGTTAACTGAGAAAGAAACATTCACATCTGACTTACAACGCTAATTTTGAATTGAAGGCACCTATAAGTGAAGGGGAGAGATCTGGAGAAGATAACTGGAGAAGGAAATTCCTCAAAAGGCGACGTGTACTCATAGTGGAACAAGAATATGTACTGATACAATCATTAAACCCCTGCAATAACAGGAACTTAATTTTCACGCTTCAAGTTTTATTACGCTTCGTTTGATGGGAAAGCATTTTCAATTTTCATATGCTTCCTAAATTATGTAATCATACGTGGCGTGACAAGGGAGAGTCATTTCGGACTCTCAACATTAGTGTGTTCTTCAGAATATGAAGAACGCAGTAAATATAGTCAATACCATGTTACGACGTTGCTTCCGGACGATGATGCACCAAAGCATTCATAAGCCTGTTTTTATAGTGTGATAACAGTGGTTAGCATAATGTCAAGCTTCGCCAAATAGAAAACATTTGTTTTTTGAATTGACGGAATTATGGTGGGAATAACCGCAATCTGAAATGAAGCGTTATGCACATCTGTCAGTGACATGTGTGACAAAAGTTCAGAAACGCAACACGTCTCTCCAGGTGAATACGTGACCTCTCGAGTTAATCTTCCACACCCACTGCGAGTTGAACAACCACACAAAGTTGAACAACCACTCACGGCGCCGGTATTTACCAAATATGAACCTAGGGCAGTTTTTATTTCTCAAATTTGTTTCTTTTGACACTTAATTTATATTGCTCGACTAGTATACATATGCCTACCTGAAAAATTCAAAATATTATGCTGGTGTAAACACGTCAAATCGATAGTAAAAACCATTAAACAGAATTGTGTTATATTACACAATATATAATAACAAAATTTCATATTTCGAATTATTTGTTTGATTCAAAAAGTAATTTCAAATTCTGTAAATGACTGCAATATACTTTATTTGGAGTCATTCTGATCGAAATAGAATGAAAATCTAATTCCGAGTATATTTTTCTCCCTTTAAACTTACACTTAGAAATTTTGTTTGAATTAAGAACATCACAATTAGAGATATCACCAAAGAAGCATACGACACCTGGAAATGTATTTATAATGTATAATGATCTGTGGATTGCATATGTAATAAATTGCGAAACGGTAACACAGGCAGGAGGTGTCTGCGAAGCGTATGTGCGCACCCCTCCAGAAAGATTAATGATCCTAAGAAAAAAGAAAAATTGTGCTGTGCTAATGATACAGCAACACGTGACGACAAGGTTATCGATCAAATTAACGAGTGTTTATTCTGAAAAACATACTTGCTTCATTAAGAGTCACTTTGATCGAGTTCACAAGTGGATATAACTCGAGAGGTAGGATATAGTACTTATTTTGTATTAATTTTTCATTGCGATTTTATTCTAGATTAGAATAGTATATCTCTATACTATTGCATTTTCAGTTATATTCCTCTATTTAGGAATATTTCTTTCTTTTCGTTAATCGTACATCCCCTTTCTTGGACCAACTTGTCTTTACGAATAGATTCCTTCACTGAACTGCTATACCTATTAAGTATTAATTTGATGAAAGAAGTTAGAATCGAATTTCTTTGATCTGAACTAAAGCTAACGCAAATTTCTATACATCATATGTATAAATTGATAAGATCGGTTTCTAAGAAAATACCTGAAAACTCAATCGTATGTTCTAAATATAGTAAGTAAAAAGTAGTTCTGAAAATAGTAAGTTAAAAGTAATGTTTGAAATTAAGTATGCGTAAAGTAGTATGATTGTGAAAAGATGGATATAAGGAGAAATTTAAACTGAAGAATAATGTAAAAACTTTCATATAAACACTGACCAGTTGATCTTCGGTTACTCATTTAGAGGAGATTACGGCATCCCATATTTACTGCATGTAAAAGATCAAGCCTAAATGAAGCCTCTGAGCAAAATTGAGATCCACCTGTTTCGTCGCCCAAGAAAATACCTCCTTTCTCCGCTAAATGGTGAAAGGAGCGTAGTGAAAATTTGTGTGGTCAGATGGAAGAGCGGGCCTGATGGCCCAAGTCTCGCCACGTAAAATAAGGCATTAATTAACTAATTAGATAGAAGAAGTTGCGCAATTCGAAGAACATGATGAGGTAGTTCTTCAAAACAATAGCCTGCCTTGTGTCCCCGCGAAATGGTGCTATATCACAAACACTGAAAATATTTGAACTCAATCTTGAAAGAAATAATTGCAATATATTACTAAATACATGGAGCATCAGTTCTTAAATAAATACCCTTTTCCTTGCATTATTTCTCAATGTATTATGGGCATTGACCCCAACCTCCATTGATGTTCTCCGGGTACCGAAACGGCTTTGGTAAGCGACTATTAATATCCTCTATGCGTGTTTGGGCCCTTTTCGAACAACAGTGCGGTGGTGCAGCGCGGCACGGGGCGAAGCATGGAATGGTGTCGAAGGGTGGGGCGGGAAAGAGTTGGATGTGATGGGACGGGACGGGATAGGACTGTGCGTGGCAGCGAGGGGGGAGGAGTGGGGGGCAGGGAGGCGAGGTGTGTGGCAGATAGGGGAGGGGAGGGTGGGGTGGAGGGGGAGGGTGGGGTGGGGCAGGAGGGGAGGGTGGGGTGGGGCAGGGAGGGGAGGGTGGGGTGGCGCCGGGAAGGAGAGGTGGGGCGGGGCGGGGAGGGGGAGAGGTGGGGCGGGGCGGGGAGGGGGAGGGGTGGGGCGGGGAAGGTGAGGAGAGAAGTGGGGCGGGGAGGGGGAGGGGTGGGGCGGGGAAGGTGAGGAGAGAAGTGGGGCGGGGAGGGGGAAGGGAAGGGGCGGGCCGAAAGAGGGCGGAACGGCAGGGAGCAGGATCGGACAGAGCGGGGTGGGGCGTGGAAGGCGGAGCGGAGCGGAAGGGGACGGGCCGGGCAGGACGGGGAAGCGCGGCACGGGGCGGGGCGAGGCGGGGCGGGTGGCACAGGCGGGGAGCGCGGAGCGAGGCGGGCGGGCGAGGCGAACAAAGCGCCACCGTGGACTTGCCGTGTTCGCCGCTCGCGCTTGCATCTTTGTTTACGGCGCTAACAAAGAGAGACGCTCCTGCTCCTGCCCCTGCCCCTCCCACAACCCCAAGCGCGAATCCCGATCTGTCCCCCGGCGGTGCTTCGGGCTGCCGCCTTCGGTTTCTGTTGGTGCCTGAGACCTTTTGTCTTGGTGATGTTAATTCCGTATGTCGGTATAGATGCGTCCTTTTGAGGATTTACGCGGCTTCGGAATGACAAACTGGTTGAAAGGGACCCCAGTAACAACTGTTCTCAGCCAGCATTTCTAACAGGGAGGATCTAGTGTTCGAGTCTACACAATGGCGAACTTTCGATACCAGGTACATGGCTAGATCAAATTCAACCATTGTCTGGAGGATAATTCTACCTATCGGCTGCTCTGATTGGCAGATTTTCATGGTTTCTTCAATAAATACCATCAAATGCTGTAGCAGTATCCCATGAATCGTACGCAATCTTCTCTTCCTTTTGCTTGTCCTATCCTCATCCCTAACTTACACATAGGTGCATTACACTAATACAAATGTCGAGAGATCAGTTGAGTGCTTAGAGCTTGCCCCTGAGGTGGCGCCCACGTGCAAAGATACCTGGAGGTGGAAACCTTCGATAGCAAACTTGCAAGGAAACGGTCGAGTTTATTTCAGTGCCTCTGATTCTGCAGTGATTGACCGGTAACTCCTTGGGTTCGATTTTCGACAATGGCGGCTTTTCAATTCTAGCACTAGATAGCACGGTTAAAGTCAACCCCTGTTTGCACGAAAATTCTAGCGGCCGGCTGTTGTGATTGGTAGTTTTCCATTAATACCAGGGGAATGCCGCAATCAATCCTAACAAATGGACCACGGGGCGTAGCCGATATTTCCTTGTCATTTCCTCTCCCCTCACTTACGTGCACTACACTTCCACATACGCTGGGAGACCGGTCGGAACCTCATATCTTCTCCCGGATGGGCGGTACCCCGCTGGTGGGAGATACCTGGTTGGGGAAAACCCACAAGCCGACGGGAAGGTAGGAGCCGTTCTCGCCATCCAGAGAGGGAGATCCGCCACCTCCGCGATAAATAAACCTGCACTACACCTACGGGAGTAATGGCCATAGTAGTTGACGTGTAGATTGATATCACGTTCCAGCGGGGAGACACACCTCTACCTTCCGAGACATAATATGCATTGCCCTTTTAAGACCAATTACCACTGCCGTTGACGCTCCAGTAAAAGCGAAATAATCAAACTAAATCATAAATGTATGTCATACTTTTGGCGAAAATAAGGTTTTGGTATATTAGAATTTACTATTGTCAGATGTATAACATATTAAAATATGTTTGAAATTAAACTTTCAGAAAAACCTTCTTTGAACAAAATACAATAATATTGTGCAATCCTTATTAGACACTTTCCAAACTTTCATTAATGCTCCCCAGCTTTGGTTACCCGCTCAAAGTCCAATACAACCATGTCATTGTAAGGGCAAGTTATGTCAGTGGCGCCAGGTAGATGAAGATGGACTAGGAATATGGTGACAATGGAGATGCTAGCATTGGCAATGGTAGCCATTAGCGATGGTGGCATTGAATGGTGGCAGTGGCGATGGTGGCAGTGACGATAATAGCAATGGTGTTGCTGGTAGCGTTATTGGAGCGGTATTAAACATGTATCGTAGTAAACAGGTAACTAGAGTATCACTGTTAAATTTAGTAGTTTGACATGCAATGTAATAATGTTGAATGTCACTATAGAGCATCATCATCGTACACTTCCAAGCATCATTCATATTTTAGAACTCCATTTCCCTTCCCTTGGTCTAGTCCATGAGTAACCTCTCCGTCAATCTTCCTCCGTGTCCGACTATCCAAACTCCCCTTCCTGCTTCTCCGGGGTCTCTTCTCAGCTGCTCCCTTTGCCCGGCGCCGGCAGCGCCCCCGTTCGGCGCCCCCCGCTCGCGCCTCCGGCCCCGCAGCCGGAGCCAGAGCCATTAGTTGGCCACAATGCGCAGCCCCCGCCGCTCCACCCTCCGCCATTCACTCCGCTTCCACCGCCCCCACACGTCCCCTCTCCGCTTTTTTACATCACTCTCGCCTTCTCAACCCTCTCACGCGTGATACAGGTACAGATGTCTGACGCGTGCGCGTACAAAGCTGTGTTCTGACTGCGCGCCGCGTGTATTGTATTGCGTTTGTTTCTGTTTCTGTATTCCATAAAAGAAGTTTTTCAAGTGCATGGATGAATTGTGCAGTCCCTGCTCCAATCCTTCATCAATAAATCAGCAACGTTGAATCAAATTAATACTTGTCATTCTTTTGAAGATTTGCGTACTATTTCTTCTAATGATAATGATAATTATTATTACAAAGCCATTTTCCTCATTATTACAAATCCATTCCCTCCTTATTACAAAGCCATTTTCATGCCTTTAATTCAAAGATTCAAATTAAATTTTAGGAACAATGTCTACGCTCGGCCATCAACGTCAAAATTAGGAGCGTTTTAACAAAAAAACTAATTACTAAAATTAAGAATTCGGTCCCTTTTTCGGAGAATGAAAATGTACTATATTGTGAACAGTGTTTGGATTGTACTTTGACATATATAGACAAGAAAAAGCTGAAAATTAAACAAAATGTACATGAAAATTAGGAAGATGAACCCAAATTTAATTTCTATCTCACCGCATAGAATTGATACGACTCGTACTAGCTTTGATTATGGGCAAAGTCTTGATTTGGGACTTCCTTTGAACTTGGGCAAGGAATGCAAGAATATCCATGACTTATATCTGAATCTCTTCATAATAACCATCAGACAGTAAATAAATACTATTGTTGAATCTAACTCATTCACCGACGTATATGATAATGATCTTTCACAAATTAATTTGTTTTCTAATCCGTCGTAATAAGTATAAATATTGTTTATTTACCTTTCCGTATTCGCAATTCCTTTAGAGTCTTTACACTTCTCCACTTCCACATCCCCTCTTCCCGTTTCTCAATATATTTTAACCCCTCCTCAAAAGTCTCCGTTAAGCCTCATTTCACTAACGGCACTCTATTCCATTGAGTACTTGGAAAAGATGATATTGCCCTATTGTAAGGTTTCTCTCAAAAAACGTGCTTTTTATAGAACATTTCTCAGAAATTTATGCTCTCGAGATTTTCTCGGGAACATCCTTAATTCTTATTGTGCTAATTCTTATGTTCAAATATGATAAGTTCTCTTCTTGCGTTTCATATTTATATATCCTTCATTTTCCATTCCTTGATTTAAAATCTAAATAATTAATGTCAAACTGTATTTAAACTAAGATTTACATAAATTTGATTATTTTACACAAAATCTGTTACCGCAAACTTGCTGATAATTCACGTAACTTGATAATTCACTATCCGTGTATACTGTTGAGTTTCACAGTTTGTTTACTGTTTTAGTTTTGTTAGCTTTACTGTTTGCTTATTTTTTAAATATTCAATAAACAATAATTTATGTTTAAAAAGAAATTTATTGTCTCTAGCCATTAATAAAACGTCTCATTTTTAATACTGACTTGATAAATCATTGTTAATATCAACTTTATCAATTATATATAAATTTAGTTGTATGAAATTTCCCAATTTCCCACCATATGTTCATTGGCAAAAAGTTATCATTTTCGACCTTTCTTAGTTACCTAGAAGTTTGTAAGATTTATTCTCCAAAATAATGTTTTATTGTTTGCTTTCTTTGCCTTTTAAGTAACTAAAAATGTGTTTTGAGTGACGCAATTCCTAGCCGATTAACTCTACAATATTCTAAAAGAATTCTAAAAACTACGTGTTTTGATGGTTTCAATTCATTTTACTCGAATTACTATGCACTTTCCGACATTTACATGAATTCACGTACAACTTGATTTATCAGACTGAAGATCATTAAACCTAATTACGGACTTGCCACCTACGGAGATGATTTCATTTGATTGCTCATGTCAAGACAAATCGACTTTCTATATTTTTAATTGGTTCTTTCTAGAATATTCTGCACATATGTTGAAAAACAAACATGTTTCAGGGTATTTTAAGGCACCTTTATTTCTGAAACGCTGTGGATTCTACTGCTTTTCCGACTGAATGTGAATTCTTAGTTCATGATTCTCTGTATGCAATGGAAGTTACACCTAAAAAATCTATTGAAACATGAATTTTTCAAAACAAAACGTACTTCTAGCGGTCATTTTTTTTTTCGCCCTTACTTCGCAAAAATAGTTAGAATTGCAATCGTGCGCCGGCAAACTGCAAATTTTCGATAGAAAAACGCCTATTACCGATCCCTTGTAACGTAAATGTAGATATTTCGTGTTCCTATATATAGTGTATTACTTCTTTTAATATGTTCTGTAGTAAGAATCCAAGTTTTGTGTGTCCTTAATACTAGAAAAATCTATTGACGTCAAAACGTCTGTCTGTCCGTGTGTCAGTTTGTGGTCACGCAAACGCCAAAACCTTTCATTCTATTTTCTCCAAAACTGACACTCCTCGATGGATTTAAAGGTACTCGAGGTCGCCAGATTTTAAAACGGTTATTTTCATTTCGGGGAATACTTTTCATAATGCCTCAACATTTTCAAAAATATATCCAAATTGTTTAATTAAACTTTGTCTTTGATTAATGTAAAGACAAAATAATAGCGCAGTTCTCCTTACCGTTGAATTCTTTGAATTTTGCAAAATTGTAAATTTAGAAATAATGCGAGAAAGTATGTGGTTTGTAGCATCACTACCTGCTATAACTTTCTGTTTCTGAGAGTAGACAGCCAGGACACTTTATTGTGTTTCCAAAATCTTTTTCGTACGAATTTACAGAGCACAATTAAAAATTGTCAACATGAACGTGCCCAAAGCCGGAGGCGTCAAGCTATGCTACTCCACTTTATTAAATTCTTGAAGCTAATGGTATTCTCAAAGATGAATTTGGAATATACGTCACACCTTATGGAAGAAATTTATCCATAGAATGTTCTTTGCAAGTTCTTCCTGAAATCACTGACAAAAAATTTAACAATCTTTGGAATAGTTCACGTACCACTCTTTCCACTCAAAAGCGCTGACTCCTAAGTTACAGCATTAATATTTGCTTTGCTTGGAATAACGATTACATTATTCCAAACATAATTTCAAGAAATTGCGATCGTAGACAACAATCAAATCTATTGCAACATAAAGTAGAATTATGATGTGAGATTTTAAAGACAACAGTACAGAATTATAAATCATGAAATTTCGTAATCCTTGAACATTGAAATAAAATAGTAGCCTACTGGACTTCTGAAATTTCTTTGCTGAAAATCGAATTCATATTCAAGGATTTACTTGAATCTCGTATTATGTGAATATTATTTTTGTGTCGGGCTACTACCTTTATTTTTCAGTTAGATTAACGTTGCAAAATTTAATAAAGAATGTTTGGTTTCGTTTGTCAATGAATAAATCCACTTTTCCTAGCGCTAAGAAAACAAAGTTGATCACTGGAGAATATTTTCTTAAACTATAAGAAGTCGTTGAGCAGGAAGTTTAATTCGTAATAGAAGCTCCTTTTTCCCTTTTCGTCTACAGATCCACATTAAAGTTTAGAACGAAATTTAGACACTTTGGATCACTGAATCCGAATGCAACAGCTAAAAGGATCACTGTCGCCAATAGATTCCTACGAGTTTGTTTTTTTTGTTCTCGCAATTAAAAATTCTGAAAAGATAGATCTTATTTACATACTTGCATACTACTTCATATTGTATTTATATTTATTCTTTAACAAATTGCTACTACACGTGTTTTTCCACACTTCACTTTGAAGTTAAAATTCGTTTTATCCACTGACAAATCAGTTTAAGCAAGTACTAACCATTTATACGGTTTTGTGTTGAAACGGCCCTAAATCAAGGACTTCCTGAACTGCAGTCGAAATCTTCTGGAGAAACCTTATTTGTCATCATTTATAGGCTGATATATGTTGCCAGAGAAGAGCATTTCGTCAGTTTGAACTAACAACAAATTTATATACCAAAACGCTTAGAGAAACTATAAATTCTATAAAACTTCAAACGCATTTTTTCAGTAAACGTTATTGTCATATTCTCCTTTCAACATTTCACCCATGCCCTACATTGAGTAGAATGTAGTAGGAAATTTTCAATTCTCGCCAATAACATTTTCACGTTTCAATTAATGCTAACTTATTTACTTCAGCAGCGTAAAAGATTTATTTTACAAATACAATCAACTAAATTAATTAACTCTGACGGACAAAAATTGCTCAAGGATAAAGTATATGTACAACAATTTATTCGCGAGAATCCAGAGCTCACTTGCAATTACAAATAATATTTTACATTTCCTTCCGCGAGAGCGTCGGGTTAAATAATCGTATAACGCGAGTTTACAGTCCAGACCCAAATCCACTGGAAGAGACGAGAGCAGAAATATGCGTGGCCCTCGACGATAAGGGGCTGGCGGGCGCGAACGACCGCCGCACTCAGCCCTCGCGGAAAAATGCACGAGCGCGGGGTTGGGAGGGCTGGGATCGTCAAAGCCGGCGCGCGCGAGTCCTTCCACGAGGGGAGGGGGAGATGGCGCACAATTCACGGAAGGGGTGAGAGCACGGCGGGGGGTCCACAGTAGGCGCCAAAGATCACCCATAGAAGGAGAAACTTAGGAGGAGGTGGCGAGAGTAGAGGAGTAAACGACAGAAAGGAATGAAGATGGATGAGTATCAGGTCGTGAAGTGTACGTCCAGAGGAACGAGCTAACGTTAAAGAGGAGGTAACGAGAATATAGGGGTGAAAAGGAAGGTAGAACGAGGATAGATGTGTGAGAGGAGAATCCTAAAAGTGAGAAGCCATAACAGCACGGTTGGGAATTGTAAAAGCGTGAAAATCAAGGCTATAAAGATAGACGTCGCAAATAGGATGTACGGAAAGAGGAGGGGACGAAACCTCAGGGTGAGAGGACCGGTGCTGTAAACGTAACGGCAGTAAATGAGAGAGAAACGCGAAGAGAAGGCGCCGTAGAAACGGCGAGTGCGCAGGCGGAGGCGGAGGGGACGGGCCAGCAAACAGCAGAGCTCACGCGACCTGAGCGCCGGCGGCAGCAGCCGGACAAAATGACGTCATCATTCAACTTTATCCCCGAACGTAATCCCTTGGGAGAAAAATGGTGGCGATCACTGCGAGGTATCGAGACGCCCTTCGATTTATGTGCCGGCGATGTTCGCCGGGCGCGCGGACGGGGCTTTACGATACACGCGGACGACGGATGCCGGAAGGAGAGCGCGCGGGCGCGAGGGGGGGTAACGGGATTGGGATGGAGAGCAACAGAGAGGCGTGGAGCTGCAAGGAAGCTTTGGTAACGATGCAACACGACGTTAATGTGTGCACGAGACAAAAAGCTGTGGTAATGGCGTTGCTTGGGTTGGTGTTCCCCAAGGTAGTAACTTGTGGTGTGGATCCAGCATTAGTTTTTTTCACCTACTTTTCGAATAGGTTCTAATATATTATCTTTTATTATATCACTAAATGATATTTTACTCGTAAATTGAACACATTATAATGTAGTTAACAATGAGTTGTGGTATGTCTTAATTATAAATTTTCACAATTTATTTATTAAGAAGTAAATAAAGACAAATACTAGATCTTTGAATAAAATGTAGGAGGAAATGGCAACGAGATTGACGTGGTACACAGGTATTGGTAGTAAAGGTCAAAGCAGGCAGAAAGCGTGGGTGGAGTTCTGAAAGCCGGATTGGAGAACGATATTGCTGCTATTGTGAAACACGACGTAAATTTACCGCACCCGGTTTATTTTCACGTCGACTCCGTTTGTCCTAACTCAATTTGTTCTCCCCTTTCGTGCGTTGTAACGGAGCGGCAATGGGGAGACGAACATCTCTCGTTTATTCCGCGCGCTATTGTGGCGACTGAAAGCCCTCGACACCTAATACATATGGCTTCCGCACATTAGATTACTAATTATCGAACACAATGTGATGAAGCTGTCCATACCGTGTTATTGTCAATGTGCACTTGATCGAAGAGATTTATAATAAAAAGGAATAATTAGTTACTAGTAACTGAGATATATTTACCATTTTAAAAACCTTTAAACATTGACAGGTAATAAGAAGTAAGAAAATCTAGTAAATTAAATTACCCATTTAAAAGTAGAAAAGTACAAACACTACACATTAAGAATATTCATTCAAACGAACTTTTGTAGTAAATGTTTTATTAAGTTTTTACATACCCACGTTTAATATCTTCCGTTAAGTGACTTGCGCTCTTTTCCTCTCTATTAAAATTAATCTTTTCGCATGTGCTTCATTATTTCTTCCTCTATCTCCAGTTCTCAGTCTCATTTCACGTCATTGACCACAAGGATTTTGGCAATGAAAAACAGTGAATTGGTATTGAGAATAGTTATAATGTAAACTTTCTAAATAACCGCATCTATTTGCAAAAAAATGATCGCTTGTACAGGAAACGTAGTGTGGAAGTCGCCAAGGACATGGAGAAGAGAAATAAACACACATTTTCTGTATTTATTCCGGAATTTTTCTGCAGCACTTTAAATATGTTACTGTATTATACAAAACGTATAGTTTTCGGAGTCTCTTTGCGGGTCCGCCAAGTTATGAAGTCCTTAAAATTGTTCCCTCCAGTGTTGAAGGTAGTCTGAAAGCACCTGAAAGCACGCTTCACAATGCATCCGTGGGTATGCCTGATACTTCTCTTGAAATGTTTCACAACACACATGTAAACTCTCTCCTGTTAAACTCGTGTATTTCAGATACCCCCAAACGAATAGTATCTATAAAGCTGTACCGCAACCTAATCTTGTGACCAAAAATATGTCATCGTTCTCCAGAGTTTTCCACAGTCCATGAACTTTAAACAGTTGTCACACAAGAGATATTTATATACGAAAGTTTAAATATAACCACCCTATACTTGGCATCCCCGTTTTACTTCTGGGAGAGGAGGAAAGTAAACAGGTATTCCAGGAAGGGGGAGGATATACGAATAAAATTCCCTTCGCTCGTCCCGGGAAAGCTTTGATTGATGCCGTCTTGGAATAAGTTCGCACTCTCGTGCTAGCCTAGTGGGAGAAAGTTCGTTCAGTGTTTTTTGCGCTCTCGTGCTATTCCTATTAAGTGTTTATGTATCAACAATGCTGCAGAGTTATCGTGCATTTTGGGTTTTGAAATGTGGTAGTGAATTTACTACAGTGTTAAAAGTTTATTCCGCGTTTCATCCCGGCAATCGGCAAGACCTTGTGTACGCGACTTCTATAAGAACGCAGGTAAGATCATTATCAGCACTTATCAGTAAACAAGGGAGAAATTTTATTGTTATCAATGAAACAGTGTCTGTTTATGACGTTTGTTAATGATAGTTAAATAACTTATTGTTGGTGTCTCTGTGTAAATAAAACTATAACGTTTAAATAATGATTTGGGTGATTATACGTAGTGGCTTGTATTTGCGTAAAATAACTCTGAAAACAATCATAATAAAACAAACATGACTAAGCTCCGCTCTTGCGGTTTGAGAGTAAGACTTGCACCTGTTATAAATATGTCGCTGTCACTAACAACCCAAGATTGCGAAATGCGCTTGTTCATATATTGCTACCATTACACAATATTGAAATTCACAACACCAGCACGGCGCAAACACTAGTCTAGCTGCCCAAAAAATCTACCAGAATGACAGGAGATAATCTCCTATAGTTTCAAGTAACCACACAACCAAACAAAAGAAAAACACTCTGTTTTTACGCAGAAGGTTTCCTGACAATTCCTCTGTTGAAATGTGAAATGGAATAATGTAGGCTCCTCGTTTGAAAGCGTGTTCATTGGCCGCGGGGAGGTTAAATCGGTTCTGTTGCTCTTTGTGCCTGCTTCTTAATTAAGAGGCGACGATTGGCTTTCGCAGTGAGGCAACAGCAGCATTAGCTTGGGGCTTAAGCGATGAAACGACTCTAGTGCTGTATTTATGTGTATCTAGCGCGTGGAAATAAACTGCTCGTTCTGCGATTATCTCCGTTTGGCGCCTCATATCCTCAAACGTCAGAAAGTTGTGTGAGCAGCAGTGTGTTAGCACACTGACTTCTCAAACTAAAGTCGCGGAATCAAGCCTAGTGGGGAGCGGTAGATTTTGAAAGGTGAAGTTCTGTTTGCTTTGCCACACTTGGGGTTTGTAGATCAATCCTAGTTAAATGCTCGGCCATATTAAATCGTCCGACAATTCCCGTCCTAATCGAATTACATTTTGTTCGGCCTGAAAACGTAGCAAGTACCCGTTAAGAAGATTGCCACTGCTGCTGGGTTGGCCGCTGATAGTGGCTGTGAGTGTAAGACAGGGATACCCAACGGGGTCTGTATCGACCCGTTGGTGTTCGATGAACTTCTTAAGGGTATCAACGATGATCAACGGGTCAATGGAGGGTCTATAGTCGAATATTAAGCGATTAATACGTATAATCAAGATTCCATTGATTACAAAAGTATTAAATGGACTTGTTTGTTATGATATAAATGAAATATTTTACAGGAGTTGTGAGTAACTAGTGAAAAAGAACAGTTGGAATAATCGGGATGGATCGTCGGTTGCCATGGACGCGGGGTTGTTGAGTGAAGAACTGGGTTGAGTTCGCTAGAGAATGAACGCAAGAAAAACCTGGAATTGAGGGAAATACAGGAAAGAATGCATGAACCCGTCTACTTCACACTTCCCGACAATTTTAGAAAAGTACGTCCAAGGAAACAGAGAACTGATGTTGGAAAATACTCTTTTGTAAATACGGCTATCGAGTCATAGAATAGCTTGCCTGCAGCACTAATGGAGAGGTTTCCCATAAACATCAAGACTTTTAGGTTGAGATTAAATTCTAGTAACGGTGGTGTAGGCAATAAGATCAGTAGTTTGTGAAGGGCCTCTGCATTTAGAAGGCATGCCTCAATGGAATAATTTTGTACTATGTGTTGTATTGTATGTATTTTAGGTTCATTATTATATTATGACATTAGATGTATAATAAGTGTGAAGAATTTGTCACCAGGCTTAATGCCCAAAACAAATTAAATAAATTATCAAAAATGAAGAAGGTAAAATTGGTTATTTATTTCTGATGTATGAATTTATGAACAATATACTTGTTTTGTATTTAGAACTTGAAGTACTATTATTTAAACTGCAAGAGAGAAGCCAACCGACAACGACATTTGGTGAGTAGTTCTACAGTCGCAGCTGATTAGTGGCGTTACGAATGGTCGCAGGCACTTCAGGTGCATAGGCTGTGGCGGAAACGTTAGGTTCAGAAGATTCGTAACATTGATAATGTTTTCTAATATAGAGCAACAACACATTATAGCATACATAAACATACATAATAAAAAATCAGAAATTCGTTTCTGTTCTTGCGATTCCATCGTTCATCCTTAGGATCAGGTTTGCGGCGCCGATGGTGTAGCGGTAAGCGTATCGTGCTGTTACATCCAAGTTAGCGAGTTCAATCCCAATTGAAGCCATTGATTTTTAAAGGCGAAAAAATCCTTCGTACGCCTTCCTTCTAAAGAGAAGTAAAACCGGCTGTCCCATGTTAGTAGATTTACTGCATGTAAAAGATCCTCATGCCTAAATGATGCCTCTGAGCTAAATTCAAATCGCCTGTTTCGTCGCCCAAGTACTACCTTCTTTCTCCCCTAGTATGTGAAAGGAGCGTAACAAAATTTGCGTGGTCAGACGGAAGAGCAGGCCTCGTGGCCCGAGTCTCGCTACGTACGAGAAGGCATTCATTGATTTATTGATCAGGCTCATACCTCATCATACTCATATACTCAGGCGTGAGAGGTATTTCAAAGAATGACATTTTTGTGATTTTTGAAAAAAATAAAAAATGTATTAAAGTGTCATTGACATGTTATTCAGTCTATTTAGCACAGTACGTTTAAAAAATTTAAAAAAACTTGAGCCGCTTTCAACATAGCAGTGTTTAAGTTTTCTGAAAATGTGGAATTTCCAGCTAATTTCCACAAAAAACTTGTGAGTTTTCCAGAAACGTTTTGCGTCATCTGACTCACTTGTACTCATAAATGCTATTAAGTTTACAATTTGCCGTTTATGTAAATATTAATGACGTGAGAGAGTTTGAAAAAATTCATTTGTGTAATTTTCGGTGAGAAAAAGAAAACAATACAAAAAAATTGCGTTTGGCATTTTATACAGTACACATTATACACCATCCTTATTCATATTTCATACACTATCCCTATCAAAAGTTTTAAAAAATTTAGGGCAGAGAAATTCTGGTTTTGGATATTTTTTAATGTTCTCCATATTTCAAAAGAAATTTTACACTTCCTACTAAATTGTTGAAAAAAAAGTGAAAGATCTAATTATGAAGAACAAATTTTAATTGAAAAAAAATCTGTACTTTTCGTCGGCATTTCGTTTCGAGTTTCCATGAAACTTCATCAGACATCATTTACAGTAATTGTTCTCACAAATACAATACTGTATACAAATCGGTGGTAATGTAAGACGTCAATAAAGAAGTTCAAAAAAATTTAAGAAAAAAATTGGAGTCGTTTTTTAGAAAATGGCATTTGTTGATATTTAAAAATGCATCATTTCGAGCTCTATTTCACAAAAAAACTTTCAGTTTTCGAGAATCTTTACAATACATCATTTAAAGCACACGTACTCATAAATTTAATCATGTTTACAAATTGGAGGTATTGTAAATATTAACGACCTGATAGAGGTCAATTAATTGTATTTGAGAATTTGTTTGAAAAATAAAAGAATACGCAACATGAACTTCATGTAATCTTGTACAGTACGATTAGCATTATCCCTATCAAAAGATTTAAAAAACTTGGAGCCTATTTTAATTTTTTTAATTTTTAATATTGCCCTATTTCAATGAATAAATTGGCAGTACATACTCAAAAATCCTATTCATGGAAAACAAATTTCATTTGAAGAAAAAATCTCTATTGTAGTTGCAGGAAGACACCGAAAAAAATTTTGCAATGTTCAATTTTCGATCTCTTGCAATGTTTAAAATTTCAGTCAGAGAAAATTGGAGCAATGCCATCATAATAAATATATTTCACTTAATTATTACAAGAAATTTAAAGAAAAATTTTGGAGCAATTTTTTAAAAAAAATTGAAAACGTTCAGGTAAACGTCTCACTAAACTCTCCCCAAAATGTTCAGAATGCTTTTCAAAATCGCAGAGCTTTGAGTCGAGCCAGATTGACTGAGATATTCATTTTGAAGAAAACCCTACCAATAGTTTAGTCGCTAAAGTTGTTCACAGTCGGTTAGACGGACGGACGTTTCGACGTAAACTATTTTTTTTCGAAGAACCCATAAATCATGAATTTGAACTACACAACGTGTTAGAGCAAGTAATATACTGTATGTTGGAACAAGATTCATCCTTTTTTTTTTGTATCAAGTCCCCACAAAAGTGGGGATAGTTTAGTGGAACACATCAAGTCCCTGTCGCAAAATCGCCGTCTTTATTTTCTAGCTACTGCTTATGCAGTATAGAGGAAATATTGTAATGATAGGAGGGAAAATGGCGAAAATGTTCACAGAAAAAACTCATACTGAAGGTCTCTGGTAACGAAATGGTTGAAATATATATATATATATATATATATATATATATATATATATATATATATATATATATAAAATTACATCCACTAACGCGTTGTGTATTCAGAGTCAGGATCAGAACGTCCTTGATACCAAAAAACTGATTGAAGCAAAACTTCTATATACGTATCCGTCCGTCCGTCCGTCCGTCCGTCCGTCCGTCGGGAAGGCTTGGGTCTAATCCGTTCAGCCAATTTTCTCCAAAATTGATATTCCCCAATCGATCTGGCCGAAGTCGAAGCCCTTTCAACATGAAACCGATATTATAATTTTAGACGATGAAAGAAGCCCCTAGATCATTTTCAAATTTTTCAAATATATGGGTCCAGTTTTTTTTATTATACATTATAACGCGTAAGAAAATAGTCCACGTCTCATTTTCTTTGGAATCCCTCATTTTTTTACAATTCCAAATGTTCAATTTTTTCGACGTCGTCCTATTCCTAAAATAATGAAGAGAGAGTTTTCCGTGAATGAAATCTGTTTCCTAGACACAGATTTTGAAATAAGGTAATGTACAATATTTTGAATATTTGAGTAGTTTTCGAGTAATTTTGCGTGAAATATAAGCAGTTTTTAACGGAATTGGTGAACACAATATTCAGTAGTGTGACAGAGAGACGCCTTAGGAATATACTTGTTTGTAAAACTAGAAGATCATTGGAAATGGAGATATCATTGTGTAAAAAATATTTAGACAGTAAAACAGTGAACGCGTACGTTAAATAGTCTTGACAAAGGTAAGAAATTAATGTGGCAGCTAATCTGACTCGTACCTTACAAAGGAATTTCGATGATGTCAGATAAATTGTTTACGGATAATTATCCAGTGAGTTTTTAAATAATTGCAACACTTTCGCATTTCTCTCATGGATATAAATGATAACAATGGTAACCTGCAGGTTAGGTAACATCAAAATCATATTGCAACATGTGAAATCCGGATATAAAATAGAGCATATAATATCACTGGTCAAAACTTTGAAGATTTGTTTCGACCAGAAGTTCGCAAAGTACCATATGATGAAATTGTCTATGACTTGATATATCATAGAAAGAATTTGTTTTCGAAAACTTCAAGGATAAATCAGAATAAATATGGAAATTATCGTAAAATTTATCACAATTTCATTAAACATCTATCTTTAAAACCCCTCCGAAATAAATTATTGTATTCCAATGGCCCAACAGCATCTACAAACTGTTCTATAATGCGGATTTACCTCTTGTTTGATGATAAAACTAAGAAGTACAGACTTGCCTCAGCAAACAACGAAGTTGGTCAATTGTTCTCCTTTGCGACACATGTACACCTCACAGCGAAACCGCGATCTAACTGTGCGAAGAAGCGCTGCGTTGTGTAGTTGCGCGAAATCCGAGTGCAATCGCGAGGCGCAGCGCGCGGGGTGCCCCAGGGAGCAAACTCGGGGCCGAGCGCTCGGCCCAAGTTCCGAGAGCTCCGCGTGGCAGCCTCGCCCATCTCCACTCGGCGCGCAACCACCAACCCCCCCCCCCGCCAGCACTTCGCAACCAGCGCCCCCCACCCCCACCCCACCCCCGTCCCGTCGCGGAGCCACAGGGCACTAGTCTCTAATGATCTTTTCTCTCTAAATTCACGAAAGGAAATTGTAAGGCCTGCAAATAATAAGATAACTAATTAATTAAATTGTAATTATACTCTATTATATGGATATTCCTCCTGGAGGCATATTCAGAGGACGCACAATTAGTCACTGCTTCTCGTATCTCCGGCGCGTACCACCATTCTCAAGGCATTTCCTCCCCTGACGAAGATTCACGAGTGACCTTCACAGGTGTCTGCGATAAAATAGTATTTACGGATCGCATCACTGTGGAACTCATTGTCACACGTAGATAGGGAAATGACTTTCGAAATCGAAAAGTGGTAATCGATTTAATTAAATTTATGAAAATTTAACCTACATGCTATCAATTCCATCAATTCCTCAATTTAAGAATGATATAATACTCTACGAATTGTTCACTCTATTTGCATGTCTGCAAGCAATCTACTCTCTACCAAATCTGTTTTGTACTCATGAATCCCCAAAGAAGGCGTCAATGAAAGAAGTGATGGAAAAGAGAGTGAGGCAATAACCAGGGAGGATGAAGAGAAATAAGTTGCGTGTTCTTATTGAATGGGAGGACGTGATCGAAGGCGATGAGCGAGAGAGAGAAACAGACCGTGGGGAAGGCGAGGGCGAGAGCGACAGCGACAGCGACAGCGAGAGGGAAGAGTGAGAGATTAAGCTTGTGCAAGAGCATGAGCGTGGGGTAAAGCATCAGCGTTGGTGAGCGCAAGAGTGTGGACGAGAGCATAAGGGGGGATGGGAGTATGAGCGGGGCGAGACCAAGAGCGTGGATGAGAGCAAGAAAGTGGGCGTGGACGGGGTTGCCAACAGAATCGCAATTCGGACAAGTGGCGAAGCTTGCGGCCCGCGCCATGTTGGGCGCCGTTGCAAGTTGTCCTGATCAACAACTAGATTACGACAAACCAGAGCCCAACTGGGTGGGCACGGGGCGCCGCGTCGGTCGCCTCTAAACTAATTAGTTGGGTAATGAGCCAGAGCTTCCCGCCACACCGCTTCCTCTGCTATCGCCGCCGACGTCTTCTCTACCCCTCAGTCAGATTCGTAAGTTTCTGGTCTACATTACGGATTCCTCGATGACTCCATTGTCATTACCTTTGGTTTTCTTACTTCTTTATCCACTTTCACGACGCCATTAACGACTTTTGGTCTTGTCATTACATTTATTTTCATCGTCTCGACACCCCCTACCGTCTCATATTTTTTATTACATGCCTATCTCCTAGTATTTTCCATAGTGTTACCTCGACCAATACTTTTCGAATTGTCAGACAGAACAGTGTACAGTGCATTTCTCCTTTCAAGCTCCATGAACTGGATGCACCCTCCATCATGTCCAAGCATACCGCCTTGACCTCTCCGTTTTCCTCCCCACCTGGCCTTCGCAATCTCCTCATTGTCTTCGGCATCTTTAGTTTCGTCACCAACTTACCTCCACAATTATCACCACATCTACACTTACTCTCCATCATCTTCACTTACAACCTTCTACAATTAGGCTTATCTTACATTAGCGGATATAGTACATTAGTGATTTCTTGATTATACCGCCTCACTTACGTACATGTCAGTCTTCTCTATCATTTCCTCACCGAAATCACCGCATTGTCTTCCGTGCTGTTGCATATGAGCAGTCTGTAAAGTTATTTTCCTCATCCTTAAATCTAAACAGTAGAGTGTACGTTGGAGTGGCGATAATAACGCCGGAGGCGAAGAAGTCGGAATCGAAGAGGAAGACCGAGGTGAAAAACAAGACCGAGGTGAAAAACAAGACCGAGGTGAAAAACAAGACCGATGTGAAAAAAATACCGATGTGAAAAACAAGACCGAGGTGAAAAACAAGACCGAGGTGAAAAACAAGACCGAGGTGAAAAACAAGACCGATGTGAAAAACAAGACCGATGTGAAAAACAAGACCGAGGTGAAAAAAGACCGAGGTAAAAAACAAGACCGAGGTGAAAACAAGACAGACGTGAAAACAGGACCGAGGTGAAAAACAAGACCGAGGTGAAAAACAAGACCGAGGTGAAAAACAAGACCGAGGTATAAAACAAGACCGAGATGTAAAACAAGAGTGAGGTGAAGAGCAAGACGATGGCGAAGGGAAAGGGGAAGACGGACGTGAACAAGAAGATTGAGGCAGAAAAAGACGAGGACAAAGAAAAATAAGACGACGGAGATGAAGACGACGGGGGCGAAAAGGAAGGTGGAGTGGGCAACGACAGCGGAGACGGCGGCAGCATCGGCGGCGGCGGCGGCGGCGGCGTCCGCTCGCGCGAAATGAAGTAATTAAAGTTTGTAATCTTTGCATTAAGATGGCCACAACGAATGGGTGGCGTGCGGCCGCTCGCCGCCGCAGCGCCGTAACGATGTGCGCCCGGCGCCAGCCCTCGCCCCCTCCCTCCACCCCACCCCCTGAGAGGCTTGTTTGGTCGCGCAGGGCGGGAGGGGTATTGCGGAGAAGGCTCTTTCGACGGCGGCGAAATTAAGACACTTTGGCTACAAGGCACGTGCAGTCAGGTTCCATTAAATTAATTTGTGTAATGTAGGGGAATTATATGATATGGTATGAAAGTTATTTGGGTGCCAGTGTTACAATATTTTATACTTATGCATACACTGTCCTATGTACTATTGTAAAGTTAAATAATTGTCATAATATACGCAATTAGATAAATATTGAAGTGGGGAGGCAGGATGAAGGCTTATATTTGAATACTCCCTACTAATAGACATTATTATTACTATTACTATTATTATTATTATTATTATTATTATTATTATTATTATTATTATTATTATTATTATTAAAAATGAATATGATACCAGCTTAGGTAGCTCAGACCATAACTGGTGTCACTGCAGTGCCTATAAGCGGGAGGTCCTACGGTTCGCGTCCCGATGGTTGGAGGATTTTCTACACCAGCTGGGTCACATTCAGCTGCTGTCTGGACGAGAATTCTTGCGGCGAGAGTATCTGATCGATAATTTTCCGCGGTTTCTCCGATTAACACCATTGGAATTGCAGAGCAATACCATAACAAACGTACCACGGCAGCGCGCAATCCTTCCCTCCTGTCTTGCCTACGTTCACCCCTTACTTACACACACACACACACACACACACACACACACACACACACACACACACACACACACACACACTTACATGCACTACACTTCCATACATGTCGGGAGACCAGTTGGGACGGTGTCCTGCCGACTGGGGCAGTGCCCCGCTGGTGGGAGATACATGGTTGGGAAAACCGAAGACCTCCCGAAGAAAACGCATGCACTTTTCTTACGGGAGTAATGACATTAGAAGTTGATGCGCCCGGAATCATTAATCACTCAATGAATTAATATGTCAGTTCCTTTAATATCAGTGGTATCTCCTCCCTCTGGACCTTGGGCGTTGGCAGTGAAGGAAAGTGTTTACCCCCACACTACTCTTTTCGCTTACATATTTAGTGTAAAATAGAATGATGTAAACAAAATCCTTATTTATTTTAAATTAGAATGTTGGAAGAATGAGGGAAAGACAGTCGCAAAATAACAACAATGCGGCTGCATTTTCTGTTGCAAAGATTGCAATAATACATTTCGTAAAAGTGATGCTCGACGCGTTTCCCAATCTTCAATTCTCATTTTAAAAATTAAATTCTGAAATATCAGTTTAGGACACGATCGCCCATCACTCAATTACTTGTTTCTTTTCTTCATACGAAATGAAAGGAAACAATTATTTAAATCTATTGTTCCGCTTTTTCACTATTCTTATAAAAAATAGCACTAATTTCATGAGTATCGCTAAAAGCTGATACACACAACGGAGAATATCACAATCACGGACGCCCGCTCTCCAGCAGGCCATTAAAAAGAGATCCAACGCTTTGGCACGCTTAGTCGGTGAGTGGGGGGACGTCGCGCGCATGCGCTGCTGCCTCCCGATCCGGCCTGAAGACGTTGGAGGCATTGGCCAACTGTCTGAGCATCGCTCGTGCACTGCCTGCGTTGCATGGATGCTCTGCTGCCCATCTACGACGCCGATCGTTCGGAAAACCGAATAAATGAAAGAAATCTAAATAAATTCAAAGGAATAAATGAATTTTTATTTCCTTGGGCGTTGGCACACGACTTTCACACCTAAAGAAAACGCCATTGGTTAATATGAAAATGGGAACGCATCAACACATTACGTAAAGCACATATTCTCGAATTTAAATAAAACTAATAAATGAATACCAATCTCTCTTCGAGCCATCTTCACGGCTTCTTTACGCAAAATGCGTGATGAAAACTAAGGAATACATCGTATAAAATTGTTAGTGTACGAGAGTGGCCTTTGTGACCGCGGGCTTCGTGTTCGCCCTCTTGCCAGAGGCTTCAAGGCAACTTTCGCGTTCGTGCGTCATCCCGCATCATTTGCGTAATGGAGCCGTTCAGGATTTCGCTTCCGCCCGCCATATTCGTAATTAACCAGCGGCGCTCCGTCATAGACAGGGCCTCGTCGCTCAGCCTAATAGCAGCCGCCGCGCCAACTTCCCAACAGCGCAGACGCCGCTCGGCGGCTGAGTTAGCTCAGCGCCAGCACCACCGTTGCCTCAGGAGGTCCTGGAACTCGAGTCCTGATGGTGGCGGATTTTTAGCACTGGCTACTTAGAAACGTCGAATCCAGTCGCTGTCTGGATAATTATAGGGGCCAGAAGCTTTAATCAATACTTTTCCGCCGTTTCTCCCTTTTAACACTAGGAAATGCCAGATCCGGAGATGCTCTTACAACCGGTCACGGATCTCGTGTGATTTTTCTTCTCTCTTCATTGTCCTATCTTCTCCTCGTACTCGCACACACTTACATGCACGACCCTACCACACTCGAAGGGAGACCAAACGGGAGCTGAGAGCTTGTCTCTGTTGAGGCGGAGCTCGCCGAGGGAGGTACCTGGAGAGGGAAATTTCCCTGAAGCCGACCTATAGGTTGTCGCCATCTACATGGAGGGAACACCGCGACATTCCGGGATATAGGATTCACAACACTAACGGGACTAACCACTGTAGTTGACGTGCCCGGAATTATCAACCAACCAATCACTCAATCAATCAATCGAGAAGGATAGGAAGCTACGGTGATGAGCCGCCACAGACAGTCAAACTCGCTAAGATAGGAGTGCAGTAGGAAACACTGTACCACGTGTCGCGGGTTCGGTTCCTGTATAAGAATAGTTATTTACCTATGTTGTAACATGGGAGGCTTTCCAACCCCCAAGCATCAACACCGTTTCTGTTCCATTGCTTCTTTCCTGGTCCGTCTGGGAGCATCGTTTAGGCACTGCCCTACGACTCGCCATTCGCTGAAGACATTCATTTCGTCCGCCAGAAGCGGAACTGGTTGCTAACAGCGTGCGTTGCCCCCTTAAAACTCCTTGGTCTTATACCACAGCAGTGCTTTACCATTGTTGCGTTCTGACACACACCCCTCAAGGCGGTGTTGGGATCCCAAGGGTTAAAAAATCATATTTTAAGTTTTTTGCAATTTTTGAATGCTTTATATCTACTTTAAGTGGATTCGAGAGATTATCGCTCTGAAAGACGTTTAAACAGTTTAAATGGAAATTTAAAGGCTTCGGTGTCCTTGTGTAACGCCCATGTCTAATGTCATGTTGCTTCGGTTTCGTAATTTTTCAATTTTCTTCTTTCTGTTTGAGATAGACTTTTTGTTTCCAGGTTATACGTAAGTTGGCAGCTCTATAGTTGCCATGTTGTGGTGTGATTTGAGCCGATTTTGTAGTTTCTAGTGCTTTTTGCGGGGTAGTGGTTATTTGTTATTCTAGTTGATAATGAGGTGCAAATGTTTACATGCTAAGACTCAAAACCCAAATGAGAGTTTCAATAATGTTTGGAACAGGGTTTCCAAAACTGTATTTGTTAGGTTTTATACTTTGTCCTTGGGTGTGTAGGATGCAGTTTTAACTTTTAATGAGGGAAATATTAGCAGAGTTAAAGTTCTGCAACATTCCGGCATAGCCCCGGGAAAGAATACTCTAAAACTGCCACAGGAAATTGACATTCTGCGTGCGAAAAAAAAACAGATATGGAAGCAGATGATCTATTAAAAGAAGCAAGAAAAACAATAGGCTAAAGAGGAAGACAAATGATGACCCTGACAATTCAGAATATGGAGCTGGGTCAGTCTGAAACGTCTAATTTTTTTTAGTATAGTAATTTTAGCTGATTATACGAAATATTCTTATTCAATTCGCCCAATGATTTCCGTGTGGAAATATTCTAGAGGCCATGTCCTGAGAATTGGTGTTTTATTGTGCTGATGTATCGTGAAAAGGTCGGGCATATTTACAAATATATTACGGTACGTCACAGTAAGCAACTCCCGAGGGGCAAAAAAATAAATTTACCTAAAGATACACAAGTCATATACACATAACATGCGATGCACTGATCTACGCTTAGAGCAGGGGTTTGCTAGAGAATAAATCTTGTTATCGTCATTGAAGCTGGATGAGCATGACAGATGCTGCGCGACGCTAATTGGAGTGGTAAACAAACTAAGAGGAGGTGTCTTGTTTACATAGAAGGCAGATGGGCATGAGACCCTACCGTCCCTCACCACAGGGGTAGGCAAACTACGGCTTTCGCTAGGGGAAATTGCTACACACTCTCCGCAAGGCAAAGAGGATCATTTTTTTAAGATGCAGAACCCAGAAACATTATTAATACTGGGTGACCAATTCTATAGATATTCTAAATGGAAATGATTATGAGAGGGGTTTCGCGGCTGATTGCAGGTATTGAGATGCAGATGTAAGAACGGACCCGTGTTAAAACATCTCCGTATATTTTGTACAGGAAGATGTAATAAATATGCCTAATTAATACTGTTTGGAAATTCATTATGTTACTTAATAATAAATAATTTAGGTGTAGAAAAACTATTATCATGATTTCCGTAATATTATTACCAATAAGAATTAATTAATCACTTACACTCCACAGGCATGGTTGCTGTGGAAAACATGGACAAGATAATGAAAAATTTTGTTGCACCACCTAACTCGTGAAAACGCGAGGCACATTTTTCAATATATACAGCGTGACCGAGAGACTAGGGAAGTTTACGTAGTGAACTTCTTGAACTTTGGCCTCCGGAGAAATTGATATAATTACACCGCACTCCGATTCGATACTGAAACGTTTATTTATACGCGGTTTCAAGTTGGGCACTAATTCTGTAACTTTTGCTACACGCAGCCTTAAATTGGACAAGTCATTTTGAAACGTTTTCTATAAGTTTCAATCAGATCCTGACTTCTAAACAGTTTAAATTTTGTAATAATTCCTATAAGATGTTCAACTCCTTAGTTACTTATGTTGAACAATACTTATGGGTCTACGACTAATCTACTACAGACTGGGTACATTCTGAAAACATATCCTGTCTAAACAAATGTTGGGTCAGCAGTATCTAATTATTAAAACATCAGCCCTTTCACAATAAAAAAAACTCACAACATTCATTAAGAACTCAAATATTCTTTCAATTTCATCTTTGATATTCAATTTATATAATTTAGAGGTCATTCAATTACATTTTTGGGCATGCCATTTTAATCTAAATAGCAATTTCTTAATTTCTTAAAGTCTTTAAAATGTCTCAATAACATTTTCTTGTAGATATTTCGTAATTTTGGCTGCGCGACGTTTTCCGCGGATCTTACAATTTATTGAGATGAAGCCACTTATGAAAACACCGAGAGGAAACTCCACCTCGTAGAATGTTCGGAGTTCTCTAGGATTCTTCGGTTCTTGTCTCTTGCTGGTGAAATTTAAAAGTGTTGCCCCTCCAATACAATTATTAATTACGCGTTATACTTCTTACAAAGAAATTAATGATAAAATAAAATAATTTAAAAATTTAAACACCTAAATCTAATAATATTTATAATGACACGAACTATTTACACTTGACTGAATCCGCGGATGTCTCGGTTGGACATTTCTATTTTGACTGTTTTTGTCCGTATTGTCAAAACGACCTACCTCCCGAACAATACCATTAATTGAAATATTTCCGTGCATAGCTTTACATGAAAACTCTACTGAAATATAAACTTTGTTACCTCTCATTAATTATTCTATTTTTCAACAACGAAATCGTAAATTATCTACCTTCCAAACTTCCAAAGTTCATTAATGTACGTCTACATTCATTGCTTTCCGCGTTTGAACGTCGTCCGCATGCGTCGCCTAGCAAAACTCAATTGCGTCTATGTGCGCTGCCTTCCGTGAGTAATAAATCATGTCACCACTGTTTTCACATGTTTTTTAACTTTCCATAATTAATTGTATCATTGATCTGTCTCATATTTGCCTAGAATCACATATTCTAACCTGATGCCTAGACTCGTATTAAAAGAAGCCACCAATGGTTGAATATTTCTTCTTCGTATGACGCATTCTATTAAAAATTTATATTTTAAAATCAGACATGTCCCAAATCATAAATGTGTTGTGTGTATCCAACGACCAATATTAACAGTCCCTTCCAGTTCCGAACACACATGAATCCTGAAATTGATGTTGTAATATTTGCGTTTGATTTTCCTCTCTACAAACACGATCGCCATATTTCGATCCTATTTGCAAATGTGTAATACTACTCGTATGTTTTTATCTTGTTCTAAAATAAGTTAGTCTTACTAAATTAATGTCGAATGTTTCCTGGGACCATTGGGTATAACTAAATACCCGAATGTTCTTATTTCTACTCAATGTCATCATTTGAGAGAGTTTTTCGGTGTTTGCATTCAAAAACCTAGTTTTTCGCTTCCCCGTTTCTTATCAGTTTGCTTATTGATTTGACTGACCATTAGAAGCTTCTGAGCGTTTGATGACTAAAACATGTCGAAGAATCTCTTTGCATAAACGGCGTAGTGTACAGAAGAGGCAGTGTGCTGCTTTCAGTATTACGTACGGAACAATTACGCCGCAGCGCAGTGTCTGTGTAACATTTAAATTGTTAATTTGATGGACTTGTGGAATTTATATAATTTGTTATTGAAATTGTATAGAATAAGAGTGCGTGGAGGGAAAATTTTCCGATAATAAAAATTAATATACTTGTTGGAACAAGCTTTCTCATACATTAATTTATAAACACACTCTGCATAATATAATATGCGCACCTTGCTATAGGACAGTAATTGTATCGTACAAGTAACTGTCTAACTATATTTTACTCTATTCTGTATTCTATATTCCAAAGGCAACAACTCGGCCACCCCATGTTGAGTAAGCCAGCAGGCAGGCGCTCGCTTGCGATTCTTGATATCGTGCACGGATAATTCTTAGAACTTTGCTCGCAAACATTTTGGAACCGACCTACGCGAACCGCTCGCGCTGTCGGCGGTTGACGGCGCAGCCTTTCTCAGAAAAGTATTGCTCCATGCAGATAACATGATATGTTAGCCTCGTAACACTTATTATAATTTCTAATTTTCAGTTTGCTAATAATCATATAACTCGCTTAAATTATAATCTGAACACAGCCTAAAAATCTCTAATTTCAACGCATTAAAATCAACTATGATTGGTCGAACGTCATTCCGCCGCGAAGCTGCGTTGCCACGCTGACAAAGCGACAGAACGCATTCATTCGAGCCATAATGTTCCCATCAGAGGCACCCATGTCTCGCTGCTCCGCACTCAACCACATCTGTAATGCAAAACGTTTTACAACTGCTCAAGGGGGTCCGGTAAGGAAAAACTGTTTTTCAAAATCAATTTTCACTTTTTAACCGTTTTAAATAGTTTGAGTTTTCACATTTCTAATGGTATATAATGCATATGCTTTTGTTGTTCTCAAGTTGATGAAATTAATTTTTAAATAACATGAGAAGGGGGCGTGGCGCCCTTGACGAATTGACAGTATTTGACAGGTCGAATAAAGGAGTACACAGTTCCGAATTTTCTAAACATTTTTAAATCTCTCGCTCTATATTTGAATAATTACTATTCGAACTTGGCTGCAATGCAAGTCGGCTGCTTTTTACTCTGTGACGTTATTTGATGTTCCTTTGTCTCTCAAGGTTCAAATAATACACAAACCTACTAGTCCACGTACGTTTGTTTAGAGGTTGTGCTGTGCTGTGCTGTGCTGTGCTGTGCGAGAGCTCATCGCAAAAAAAGATGAGTGGAAATGAAAAGAAAAACGATATATTTCAACAGGAAGGCACAGAAAAAGATGTCAATGAAATTTTTGCCCTTAATGTACTGCAAGATTTTTTTAAAAGTTTGTGTTTTGCAGGAAATGTAACAATGGTGGTTTACTTCTAGAAACAGAGTGACGTAGTGGTCTAGCAACACATTTCAAACTTCATTGTGAGATGTGTGATTACAAGAATGCTTTTTGTAATTCTACAGCGTGTAATGACAATTCAAAATCGTACAGTGTTAATATAAGGTTAGTGTACGGTCTGCGGACATAGGAAAAGGTTCTACAGCAGTTTTGTGGTGTGATGAACTTGCCACCTCCCCCAACAAAATTTGGAAAACACAATAATATAATTGAAAGTGAAGTTAGAGATGTAGCATTAAAATGTATGGAAAATGCTACTAAAGAGGCGATAGATGAATGCAATGGGACTGATTTATCTGCTGCATTTGATGGCTCGTGGCAAAAACGAGGGCATACATCCCTAAATGGCAAACAAAGGGTACCTTGTTTCAAAAACTATTAAAGATAAATCCATGAAATTTTTAGGAGTGCTACACCATGCTATTAACAATATTTTAACACAGGTTTTTTTTATTTTTTCTATTGCATTTGAAAAAATTGATTTCTAATGTATAAAAATGTAAACATTTGTTCATGTTCAACAAATTAATTTTTTTAACAACTAAGTTAGATATTGCAAATTCCTAACGTCATATAATATTGCATCATATTGCAAATTCTTGACGTAAAATTATGTCAAGGTAGATAAAATGCTCTCATTTTTTTTTAAGTGTTCATCAAATAGTTTTTGAGAAAAGGTGTACTAAAAATTACGAATTTAACATGGGCGAGGTAGGGCTTACCGGACCTCCTCAAGCTCGCAAACAGTGTATGTTAATTTACAACTAACGAGTAAAGGGCATGTGTAGAGCATCTATTTATATATTCAATGTAGTATATGTATGCTACAAATCTGTTACCAGTCAATTATACCAATGACGGTGTTGAAACTATTCTTTCACGTTGTGTAACGTCTCGTAATTTTATAATCTGTGCTTATGAACAGGGAAAGTTTGTACGAGATTTATCTAAACTGCGCCTATGTGACCATCGCATATTTAATAGCACGCATAATTCGTTGGTCACTAATTAGTCCTACCAGTCATGGTAATGAACAATGCATTGTTCGGTATGGTAACTACTAACAATCCAAACTGCTGTTCTTGGCTCTCTGGTGGAAGGTTTTGTGCTTGCATTCCTTATGCGAGCTTCGCTGCCTACGGACGCGTCGTGTAGGTCTCCGGAGATCACTGGAACAGCTGACCTAAAGGCCGAAGTCATCGCAAGTCGCCATGGCGCGCATGGGCCATCGCGCAGCTGCAGCTAGAGCATTCCGAAGTTACTGTCAACCATTGTCGTGTTTTCTTTACAGCACCTCAGTGCAATTTATATGTTCTAATATGCATTGTGATTCCACCTCACTAAAGTCATGACATTCATTAATTACTGTGATTTCCACAGTGTTCTTCTATCGTTCTACCACGCTTCATTGCATATTAGTATTACCTTAATCTCAGCCACACCAACGGTGTGTTTTGAATTGCATAATCTATACCTTTGCAAGGTGTTACAAACTTAGAAATTTAATTCACTATGTTACAATCATACAGTCCCATTATATATATATATATATATATATATATATATATATATATATATATATATATATATATATATATATATTGAGACGAGCTCGAATATATGCCCTGGTAACGGACCGAACCATGTGTAAAAATTCCCAAGATACCGTCTTCGGCAGTTCGCTAATTTGAACGCGGCGCGAGAACCCCGTCACTGTCTGACGTCGACCGCGGCCGCGTCGAGCGAAACGCTTGTCCACGAATAAGAAATTCGAAAGATAAGCTTGGGAACGAGATCTTGTGATTGGCCGGTATCCGAAAAACGAGGGAAGCCAACGGCAAGAAATTTTTTCCGTTGAAAGTTGAAAGACTCTTAGGAAAATCTCGGAGGAGGACGGATCGCTGCGGAACGCGTCTCACCAATCACGTCAAAACCGTTATAAGTGATGGTTAGTGAAGAGAAACCGGTCGCGGGTCGCTAGCAGTGAACTTCACGCGAGATTGTTTCATCCGAGTACGGGAAGAGAACGAATACTGTACTCGTTTTTTTATTGATAATTCACGACGGAAAATAAACGTGTATCAGTGGGAGCGAATTATGTGAATTCGGTGAGGGCTGAATCGGACTCTTTTCCGGCGTACGCCGAACAGTTTTCTGCATCGCCGCTACGTCACATCACCGAAGCAAGGAGCCAAGGCGATAACCATTCCTGAAACACCGCCAGAGAAGCATTTGTGTTGAGGAAGGAAGACGGGCGCAGAGGCGAGGCCGAGGCAATTCTCAGCCGAGAAAACTGGTGCGGAAACGCAGCGGAAGGAGGGGCGGAGGATCGTGGAGGCCAGGCTACCCCGGCGCGTCGCCAGCACGAGCCGTCGCTACCAGCGCGAGAGCCCGGAGGTCGCGTAAGGTGCGATCGCCACGTTCTCCAAACGCCGAGGCGCCAAGGCGCCGCTCGCAGCACTCGACTAGGCCAGTTCACGTAAAACCCCATTGGAGAAGCGTGAGTACCCGTGCGACAGAACGGTCGCAGTAACGAAAAAGATGTAATCGAACAATGTTAAACCACACTATTCTTTTAAAAGCTTTTCAAATGTTACGCATTTCAAGCCACATTTGTGAATGCTGGCGTGTGGAACTCTTGAATGAAAGCTATGTCAAGAACATAAGTGATTAATTTGCTTTAAACAAGTCACCCAGTTGATTGAGTGTTTAAAGAGGTTTATAAAGTGTTCAAAGTTCATATAGTAAATTTATCTGCAGTCTGTGCTGAGTTTTCTAAGCATTGGTGGTTGAAGTGTATTGTGAATTAAAAACCACTTTTAAGAAACGAAAGCAATTTAGCGCAGGGAATTTAAAAATTTGTGTTCTTTGTGTCCTTAAGACGAAGGTATTCCTACACCAACTGGTGCATGAATTACAAATTATTTAATGAATGATGAAATAAGGTGTTTTTTATGAGGTAGTGATAATTGCTTCGAATATGCATTTCCGAGCACGAAGGTTGTGTTCTAAATGTGATTATTTGTGAAGGGTTGTTATTTTTGTTGAATTTGTGTGTTGTGTTTTTTCTTTTTGTTTCTTGATTGTAGAATATACAGCCTTGTATGCCAGAGCCACAAGTGTTTTGCTTTGAGTACAAACCTGCCCGTAGTCCCCACCCAGGTGCATTTCCAGACATAAGCCTCATCAAGGCAAACGATTCGAAACAGCTCGAGAGGTCTGACGTCGGGACGGCAGTGAACTGTCGAACGACGCCGGTAACGCCCACGCGATCTCACACATCCTTAGGGCTAACGACTCCTTATCGCAACAGAGTTGTATTATGCGCGGCGCGTCGGAGGGAAGGCCACGACGTGTGTTCCGTCGCAATATATATATATATATATATATATATATATATATATATATATATATACTATTTAAATATAGTGGTCCTTCGAGAAGCTGTTGTTAGTAAGTGGCTGAGTTAGTAATCATAATAGGGCATCCCCTTAATCAGTCACTTGCTTACAAATGCCAGCTATTTACTGACAATAAATTAATGAAATGAACGCTTATTTGCCGTCTCTTTTTTATTGTTTTCTTGTGCGAGTTCCAGTTATTGAAATGAGGTTGAGCAAGCGTTACATAGTAAGTTACGTTAGTCGAGCAAGTCGTTACAGTAAGTAAAGCGAAGATAGAGATTTTTTTTCATTCAAAGGTTAAATGTATTTAAGTACCAATATTAGTGAGTGAATAGAAACGCAATACCCACCAATGGTTTAACACGATTTCACTTTACAGGGCATACTTTGCAAAAATGTTCAGTAACAAGCATTGCAAGTGATCCATTACTTTTTAAAATTAATATATGTAGAATCATTTTCTGCTACCACGTTCATGTCTAGATCTTGGTAATTATAAAACATTTTAATTACATTTTAGAAACATTTATCTCTTTGCCTACAGAGAACAGTGATTGTTTTGTTACAGAATTTGTTAACATCTCTAATTTCATTCGTTTTGAAGATTAAGTACTTAACGATGTGAAACAATATTCTTGGGGATTTAATACTCCTTATAGTGCTTGTGATGTAATTTTTGTACACTTCTTCCTTTTTGTGCCCTGTGATCGTATGGGTTTAGCTAGTTACTTAAATGATTTTAAAGCGGGGTTAGGAATCAATCCCGAACCTCCCGGTATTTCACACCCAGTTGCTCTAACCATTTAAGCTACCAAGACAAGTCAACTCTACGATCAATATTTCGGGTGACGTCCGTGATAATTCCGGCATATTCATCTTGGAGCTGTGGTTAGTTGCTAACCATGGCAATGTAAATGTATTAGAATTACTAGAATTCTTTATAAATTTGTACTAGACTTCATCAAATGAAAAATATTCTTTCAAAGGAATATTTTGTTCCGAGAAACCTTATAAAGAATAGAACATCGGTCTGTATGAAAAGAAGCTTAATTATTATGAACTGCCGATTTTCATTTCATCGAGTCCAAACTAAGTAATGAATTCCTTTCCAAATTACCTTAATCACTCTGTATTTTCTGTTTCTTAGTCTTCATCGTTCGAAAGTGCCCATTACCAGATCTGTGGATGTGAATTCAGGGGAAAATGAGTTCGAGTTAATTTCAGTTCCATTTGGTCGAGAGTTCGCGCGCAGCGGAAGCAATTCTTGAGCAGCGTCTCTCAGAAATATTGTGATTGTCATGGACGCTTCTCGCTCAGGGTAAATAAAGGCTAAAAGAAAAGGTACGGTTCTTTGAAATCACGAGAAGCACACTACGCTCTCGCATGTAGTACGAAAATGAACTCAACGAGAAATTAAGTAGGAAAGAAGGAATAGCTCAAGTCTCTAAATTACATTTACTTATCACTATTTATAAGAGACAATTCTAATGTGTTCTGATAAAAGTGTGCTCGAAAATGTAAGGAAATCAGGAAAAGTAGGATTTTATTAATTTTTTTTTAAACGACGGGGCACGGAACACTGTTAATAGAAAAACTTACCTCTTTCTCATTTTATTTAGATTTTGATCGACAAGTTTATCCAAAGATATCACTTTAAAATTGAAATAAGAATTATTTAAATATTTTAATTAGTATTGAACTCAAATTTACGCCTTCAAGAAAGGAATTCTTGAAAAAAGGTTAACCACACAAGCGGGATATGTACGTTCATTGAAACAACTGATCCCAACAGCTTCATACCATGAAACTTGCAAGATATAGTATCATGGAAGGTTAGTTCCATTAACATTTATAAAATAATAAATTGCATATGCATTATACATACAAACATAACATCCTCGCTTTTTTAAATTTCATACTTTTATTTATTTTCGTATTTAGACGATTCTGTTTTAACTTCAACTACACAAATACACAATAAACCCACTCATACATTTACATGAACAGAAGTAAGATTTTATTCTCTTCTACTCAACTTCCTTCATATAATGCGATGAAAATATAGCACTCGAGAGTACTGCTAGACGATCTCCTAAGCCACACAAGTTGTCTCCTTGCATATTTCATGAGGGACTGAAAAGCACATCTCGAGAAAGAGATGGACTGCCACTAATGGAAACAGGAAAAAACGTAGAAAAAAATCGTATCTTTGCTGAAGACATTCTGTCTGCTTTGTAATATGTACATTTATGTATCAACTAAACATAGCACATGCATATAACGTCTTTTTCCTATTTTCTGGAACATAGAACGCGAAGAATCAACACTTCAAAAAACTAGCTAGTAAAGTAGCAACTGCGAAATACTCTTGAAACGCACATATCTTTGATTCCGGTGAATAAGTTGATAAGTCAAAAAAACCTCATTTTACATAAGAGCAAAAAACAACTGTGAACTGAAGTAAATCAGGGATTAATGATATTCAAACAAAACTTTTTGTGTGTAGATTTTGTTTGAAAACCATTAGTCCCTGATTTAGAGCATTTGTTTAAAGTGTTTTTTTACTCACCTGTAAAATTAAGTTTTTTTGACTTATCAGCTTATTCACCGTGGTCAAAAATGTATCGTATAAAAATGGGTCATTTCCTTTCGTCATGATATAAAATTAATGTCTATACTAACAGGAATTGTTCTAAAGTGAAAAGAATAAAAATGACATTTCGTTGAAATCCTTCCCCACTTATTATTCTCCTTTATAGAGTTAAATAGTATGTTTCTTTTATATGTCTAAGTTGTACTTACAAAACTTTGGGAACGTGCAAGTGCGATGACATTTTATATATATATATATATATATATATATATATATATATATATATATATATATATATATATATATATATATATATTGAGATATACAAATTTTCTCTCTACATTAATTTCTCGCAAAGATCTTAGCGTCCGGCTTGCTGGGTCAATGGGTCACGATATATTATAATCCTTATTACCTTTATAATGGATTATAGGATCCGCAGACTATACAGCGCTGCTGGGAATCTGAAATAGAATGATTCTAATTCCTAGTTCATTACTGTTTGGATTGACTAAATGAAAGATCACTTTCTTTTCTAAAGAACAAAATTTAACAAAGTTTATTGTTACCTTTTTGCAAACAATATAGTGAATTTAATACATGATTTTAATGTTAGGCCTTTGATCAAGATATCTTTGAATTTAGAATTTTATACCGCGGTTAACTTATCTATTCTTCGTTGATGTCCCTCGAAGACTTCTCAGTCGAAATATCTTGCGAGCTTGCCGTAGTCCAAAGTTCCAAGAAATCCTCTTCTGCTCCTATCCAAGATGGTGTCAAACTATCAAAATTATCAGTCCCGATTACGTCCTATGACATAGTCCCGAAATCTATAACTCGATCACCACTCCCGACAAAGTTCCAATTTATGCATCAATATTACTTCCACATGCAATATCTGCAATATTATTTACTGTCCTTAAACTTTCACGATCTGAAAACCCGACTCTGACTATCTGCACTCCACTCGCTCCCACTCACAACCTACGATCCGTTCAGACACGCGATGCCGGTCAGAATCAAATCTTCCTGCTTGATTCATCCGCGAAGCTTCCTATTAAACTCCCTTCTTTTTTTTTCATAACATTTGACCGTCATTCTCTCACCCAGCCAATCCATGCGTTCGTTATATTTTGGTGTAGCTGACCTTTCGATCGTCTAAACTTCTTAATGCATATTCCACCATATAGTCTTCAAATAAATGTTAGTTTATATTCATGTGACATATCGGTATGTCACAATATATATATATATATATATATATATATATATATATATATATATATATATATAGATATATATATATATATATATATATATATATATATATATATATATATATACATATATACGTAAAAAATAGAAAATCTAATTTCGATTCAAACAATTCACGCACGATTATGTATATTTTAAGGCTTCTGCATATGCACCTCCATTGTTATTGTACACAGATTTGTCACTCCTTTAAAAACAACGAAGCGTACAGGAGAGAATGTATAATTGTTCACATCGAAAAACTTATACATTACTATCTCTAGGGAATAATTCGTATTATTACTTCGTAATTATTAGTCGCACGATTCCGCATCGTAAATAAACACAACCTCTCATGCAAATATGTTAACAGAGAATTTAATTCAAATAAGTCCCATTTTATTAACCCTGCTAATTTTTAATTGGGAAAAATTCTATTTAATTTAGACGGGCTCGGCTGCCCTATCTCCTACGCATTGAAAGGAAAATTTGTTGTTAAGGGCATTTTAAAGAAAATAGTTTGAATAATTTTAACGTTTTTGTAATAAAATTTATTGACATTATTTAGCAATAATATCATTTACGTTATTGTGCACCTGTAGCCTTGAAGTTTGTCAGGGAGCGACAACAGCTTCTGCCCCGGCCGCCTTTCGCCATTGCGCCCCCGCGCACCTCGCCGTGCTCCGCCAGGCTTCGCAAGATGCTCGTTAGAGAGCGGCTGCAGAGGCAGCGGAGGCGGCGGGCGCGGAGCGAGTAAGGAGCGCGAATCGATGCGGGGGAAGCACTCGAGGCGGCCCACCTATGCACGCACTGTCGCGTCCTCCGCGTCCTCGCGCGCCCTCATTCACGTTGCTCGCAGCCCTTGACGCGCGCCCCCGCCACCGCGCTCCGCCCCCGCGCTCCGCATCTCACGCTCCGAATCCCGCCCCCGCCCCCACGCTACGCCCCCTCGGCCCGCCCTCGCGCCCTGCCCCCATGCTACGCCTCCGCGCCATGCCCAGCACCATGCCCCTATGCCCCGCCCCCGCGCCCCGTCCTCACGCTAGGCTCCCCGCGCCACCCCGTCCACACGCCACCCCGCCTCCGCGCCACCCACCCCCGCAAGCTACGCTCCCGCGCCCCGCCCCCGCGCTTCACCCTCACGCCCCGCCCCCAATCCCCACACCCGGCCCCGCGCGTGCTCCCGCCGCCGCGTCGCTCCACGAGCGGTTAACAAAGGCGCGACGCCCCACCAACCTCCGTCTCCTCCAGCCTTCTGTCGCGCTAGCAATGCTCCCGGGGAAGAGGTCGTTAAAGATCACCAACTGCGTTGTATTTTCGAATTGTTATTTTGAAGACGTCTGCAGGCACCCTCGCTTTAGATGTTGGTTGAACTGAAATATTTTTCACTTTTGGAATCTGTATTATTAACGATAATGATTTACGTAACTAGTACATAAACTAAATCTTTGGTGTGTGAATGAAACTAATGCGGCGTTAGTAGAAGCCAAGACCGAAATTTTGAAACTATAACACCAAAGTCGGGTTCGGTGGTAGAACGGTTAGCGTATCTGGCTGTTCTGCTCAAAATTGCGGGTTCATTCCCAATCCAAGTCGTGGATTTTTAATGGAGAAAAGAAACAACCTTCGTACGCTTTTCTTCGAAGGGCAAGTAAAGCCGGCTGAGCCATGTTGTAGATTTACTGCATGTAGAAGATTCTCAAGCCCAAAACAAGCCTCTTAGCTAAATTTAAATCGACTGTTTTGTCGTCCGAGTAATACCTTCTTTCTCCGCAAGATGTTGAAAGGAACGTAGTGGAATTTGCGTGGTCAAGTGGAAGAGTGGGACTAATGACCCGAGTCTCGCCATGTACTCGTAAAATAAGGCATTAACTAACTAACTAACTAAAAGTCACCTTGCGTACATTATGTATGAATTGCGTGCATTATTTATTATTACGAATTAATGGAAACTTCTTTCTTCTTTCTAGAGTTTTTTTCCAGCCGACAGCTGGTTACCCGTTACGTCCCGATGGGACGCAAATTCGACCATACACAAGATACCAACACACTTACGGGCTCCTCTGATCTGGGGTCAGCAGAACCGAAGTCCTCCGTGACAATACGTACATGAGAACAAGGGGACAACAAGCATGTCCAAGGCGGGACTCGAACCCGCGACTCTTCGAACCGAAGCGCTGAGTCTGTACACGCTCATAGTCATCTCGGCCATCCAGTTCGGCTAGTGGACACTTAAAAGTATATAATAGGGAGACCATGTTTAATACGCGAGACGGCAGCCATTTTGATTCATATTGCCACCCCCTCACCTCAGGCCCTTTGCAGTCCTCAATTGTTATGTATGGACATGACTTCTTTGTGGCACGCACACAGCAAAGTGACACATTCCAATCCTTACTCAGTAAAGGTAAGTACTAGTTTCCATGTACGAGTGCTGCAAAAATCAGTTAATGTTTACAAAAGGTACGTGTTTCGACGATAATGGGTTCAATCCAGATCCAAAACAATGGAGGTTTGACTACTCAAAACACCTCGTATGCCTTCCCTCAGAAAGGAAGTAACACATGGGAGATGTCTTAACTGCATTTGACGAAAGTACTACAACCGCACCAGTAGTTTAAACGCCGTTACACATTACTGAGTCATATCATTTTCTATGTTTATGACAACTTTAAAGCAGGATTTGTAAGCCAAACCCATTTATATTCCTGAAGTCCTTGATTTATTACCAAAATATGTATGTGTTGCGAATTATAACTGGCAGTGAAGTATTTTCTCTTAAATTTTGTCACATCGAAAAGTATTAATATTCATCCGTCAAAAATTTTATTTCAAAAAGGGTTTTATAACAAGCACGAAAACAATTTTCTACTGACATTGTTTTAATTTTTATATATATCTGCTCTTCTTTCTCTCGTCGAAAAAAATAAATATCATTCATCAAAGATTTCATTTAAAAAAGCGTGTTATAATGAACAGGAAAATTTTCTACCGATATTATTTTAATTTTTCTTTCATTTACTCTTTCGTCTTCTTGGTTTTCGTTTTTAGATCGCATTGAAGCACAGAACACACCAACCACAATAAAAGGATTCCTTTGTGGTCGAATCGTACAAGCAATATACTTAGCCAGGTCGGCGCAGTCCGGGAGATATTGACGTGAAACCATTCCTTCCATATTCCCATTTCGCGCAATAGTATCAAGTATCGACATCCATTCCAAGTAGCCATTCAGACCCCATCTTTCAAAGCCAATAAATTCTTCTTCTTCTTAATATTATTATTATTATTATTATTATTATTATTATTATTATTATTATTATTATTATTATTCTGCTTCATGGATTGAGGCCTGAAGGCCTGTTTCCATATCAAGAGAGTGAGTCGCTCCATCTTGTTAAAGGGTGGCCAACATTTCTTCTTCCTTTACATTCCTTCTTCCTACGTGTACATTATTATGAGAATTCTGTTTGGAGGCATGGGTTGGATATGATCATGCCAGTTGCTCCTAAACGATTGAATTCTATCCATCAAATTGAATATATTCAGTTCGGTTCTGATGTCATCATTGAATTGTCTATCTAAGATATTGTAACCTGCTACTGAACGTAAGAATTTCATTTCGGCGCTTTCTATTTTTCCTCTGTCTGTTCTATTTATTTTCCAGTTTTCGCATGCATAAGTTAGCATGGGTATTGCCATTGCTTTATAGAATTTGAGTTCCGTGGTTTTTAAAGTCTTGTTTTTTAATGTTCTTCTTATTGTCCCACACATGTTATAAAATCTATTTAATTTGCGACTTATGTCATTTTTCTGGCAGTAAGACACTTTGAAGCCTAAATAGGTAAAATTGTTGGTCTGTTCTATGGTTCATTATTAATCACAATTTTACATCTAATGTGGTTTGTTCCTTCAAATCCCATTGATTTTGTTTTCCTAGTGGAGATTTGCATATTATATTTGGTTGCCTGTTCGTTTAGTTTATGTGCTGCAATTTGTAAGTCATCTTCTGAGCTACTAAAAATAACTTGGTCGTCTGGTAACAATATGGTATTTAGAGATTTGTCATTTATTTTAAAATGTGTTTTCAATTGCCCTTCCAATTATCCATATATATATATATATATATATATATATATATATATATATATATATATATACTAAATATAGCTGGCGAAAGTGGGCACCCTTGTTTGACACCTTGATTTATTTCTACAAATTTATTACTTCCTTGAGATCCTTTTTCAATGAATTAAAATTATGAAACTTTTCTCCAGTCATTTAACTGCTCTATTTCCCAATGCCTCACTTAAGAAAGCAGATATAGGTACTTTATTTTATGATAAAAAAACAAAAATGTGTCGTCAGAGTAGAGAAAATATAAGAATATTTTTTCTGAACTGTTTCATAAAAAAAATTCTTTCGGTGTTTTTTATTGAAACGTCACCTTCGAGCCCCGCGTTATTCATCCCGCACAGCCTTCACCACTTAAATCCATCCAAAACGAGGTCCCCACCTGAACATCCTTTGACGGCCGCGCTTAAATCGAACCTGAAAAAGAATGCCACTCATCGGTGCTTCTGGGAAGGCGCGGTCCTCGAAGGGGATTGACGTCCTCCAAGATCGGTTCCTGCTTTTTGTGCGCCTCCATTTGGCAGGGGGCTGCTCCCGTCCTGTCGATGGGTGTGGGCGTGGAGGGGCGCGATGCAAAGGCGCCGACGGCGCGGGGCGGGGTGTGGAACGAGGGCCTCGGAGCGGGATGGATGGAAGGGCATGGGATTGGGAGCAGTGGGTGGCGGCGACGGAGAGGGCCCGAGGAGGAAACGGCGGCGGCGGCGGGGGCGGAGGTTTGGCGGGGGCGGGGGGCGGGGGAGGGGGCGGCGGCGGGGGGGCGGCGGCGGGGGCGGCGGGGGAGCAGTGGAGAGGGGAGCAGGCACAGGGGGGTACAAGTGACGCCGAGTGGTGTCCCCACCTTCGCCGTTCGACGGCACTCTGCAGCGGTGCTGCCGCTGCAACGGCCCCGCCCCCTCATTGTCTTGAACCAAGTGCTCCTATGGGCTGTCTGCGCCAGTGTAACGTCGGTGTCTGCGCCTGTCTCTCTCGCCTTTTAGACCTCTTGTAACTGCTGTATCTGCGCAACTGCGACCTTGGAGATGGAAATCAATAGGTACCGTCGCCCTTTGCAAAAGCCACCGCTGCTAAAGAGCGTAAGCGCAAAAGAATATACTCGTTCACGTAGTATGTGCACTATTTCATTTTTGTTCGGTGTACTCATTTTAATTTCAATTATTTCTTGTTGTTTTAAATACCTCCATTCATGATTTTAAATTTAAAAGTCACCATATTCAATACGTACACTAAGCACTGAATATTAAATGGAGAGTATTAAACGTCGAAAGTAGTACTTTCACCTTACCCCATGTATTCGATTTCTCCTATATCCTGAGCGGGAGAGGTGGCTCAGCGCAATAACTGTTGTCACAGCAGTATCTCTAGCCGAGAAGTTCTAGGTTCGAGTCCCGACAGTGGCAGGATTTTTTGACATTATCTAGATAGCTAGGTTGAATTCTGTGGTTGTCTGGCGGAGAATTCTAGCGGCCAGCTGCTGTGATCGTGATTTTACGTGGTTTCTCCGATCAACACCAGTCCTGGTGTTCCGGAGCAGTATCGTAACAAATGGGCCACATACTGCGCGCGATCTTTCCTTCCCATTCCTTGTCCTAACCTACATCTTATATACACCCACACTTATATACACAATACTACGACACATGCCTGGTTACCGCTCGGGAGCTTAGAGCTTGACCCGGGGGGCGTTTCCCCGCTATTGGGAGATGCCTGTTTGGGTTAAAGCACGCTCCAAATCAATCAATCAAATCTTCCTCTATTTTTCATTGACTTTAGGGTTCCATGAGTTCCACACACCGGTTTACTATTCATTCACAGTCCATAGGTTTCCGAAGATTTTTGCCTCTCTCATCGCACATCTTTGCTGGGAACTCGTCTCGTTGCGAAAAATAGTAAATTGATCTCCACATTCCAGAGCTTTGGAGTATCGTAACACTCGCTTCCAATGGCCACGGTTCAGAAAACAGAAAATCACCATATGATATTCGCAGTTCCGATCGTTGTATATTTCTATGCCAAAATAATCCACTTCATTAAGTAATTCCCCGGTACGGTTGTGTATGTGCCCAGTGAGTAACAATCTTTGCAGACTAATTATTTCTAGGAAAGAGTTCTGACGGAATCCGGAACATCGACACAGCCAAAGGAGTGAAAGGCGAACATTGCTTGAGCGAGAGTTGTAGGCTTTGGCTACTCCGATCACCTACGTCCGCGGTCTCCGCTGATTAATTCCTAATGGACGCTTATCGATACCCTCCACAACGGATCACGATTAGCCAGCGATCCTTCCATTAGCTACACTGTTCACACGCTTATAGTTAGGACCGAACGATAGACTGATCCCCCATCCTAATATCGCTCATCCTCACATGACTCACATTGGAGAGCATCTCTGACAAGAACCGCAGGCCAGGAGCAGCGAACTTCTCGGGACGCTTGAGATGGAATGACAGAAAAAACCTCCCCTCCGCTCCAACCGTCCTCGCTCCGCTCCTCACGGCCGGCATTGCTCCTCCCCGCACCGCATTTCTCCTCTCCGCTTTGCATTGCTCCTCCCCGCACCGCATTGCTCCTCCCCGCACCGCATTGCTCCTCCCCGCACCGCATTGCTCCTCCCCGCACCACATTGCTCCTCCCCGCACCGCACTGCTCCTCCCCGCACCGCATTGCTCCTCCCCGCACCGCATTGCTCCTCCCCGCACCACATTGCTCCTCCCCGCACCACACTGCTCCTCCCCGCACCGCATTGCTCCTCCCCACTTCGCATTGCTCCTCCCGCTTTGCATTGCTCCTCCCCGCTTCCAATTGCTCCTCTCCGCTTTGTATTGCTTCTCCCCGCACCGCATTTCTCCTCTCCGCTTTGCATTGCTCCTCCCCGCACCGCATTGCTCCTCCCCGCACTGCACTGCTCCTCCCCGCACCGCATTGCTCCTCCCCCGCACCACATTGCTCCTCCCCACTTCGCATTGCTCCTCCCCGCTTTGCATAACTCGTCCCTGCTGCCCCTCCAAAACGCCCGCCAAACTCCGCATCGCCAATTCTTTTAGTTTGTAACTGCCCTGCCCCTTCCCGCCGTTAATAATCTTCAGCGTTTACCTCGCATTACTCGAAACCTAATTTCGTCACGGAATGACAAAAATTATTTAGTGAAAATTATTTAGTATTCCAACATTTTTGAAACGACCTTTTTTGTTATAAGAAATCATTGATATAATGACATCTTGTTGCACAGATTAAGACGTATTGGCCTTTTATGGCACCAATAATTGCGGTATTACATATTCAGCCAATCGCAGCGACAGATGCATGGGAAAGTAGAGGCCGCCTCGCGAAAAAACGAACACATTTCTTTCACACGGATGTCATATACTCGCGAAGTCACAATAAAGTTGTTTCCAGAAATTAATTTTGATTCTCTTATAAATTTATAATGCTCTCATACAAAAAGAAATTCTATGAGCTTTCAAAAACTTTGAATCTTACAGGAACCGATTTTATCACCTTTTCAGACATTCAGCGAAAACTCAAAGAGTCTCACTTAAAGTCTGCCTTAAATGTAGGTGAGGGGAATTAGCATAGAACTTTGAGATGAACATACTATTGCATTGTATCATATCGTATTGTATTGT
>BLKR01015844.1:0-47598 GCA_011170035.1 Teleogryllus occipitalis | reverse complement strand
AAAGAAAGAAAGAAAGAAAGAAAGAAAGAAAGAAAGAAAGAAAGAAAGAAAGAAAGAAAGAAAGAAAGAAAGAAAGAAAGAAAGAAAGAAAGAAAGATGTTTCTTAAAATGAAAAAAAAGATGTTTCTTAAAATGAAAAAAAGATGTTTCTTAAAATGAAAAAAAGATGTTTCTTAAAATGAAAAAAAGATGTTTCTTAAAATGAAAAAAGATGTTTCTTAATACATCGATATTTTCGAGCTAAAACAATATTATAAGATCGAAGTGGTGCTTTCGATGTTTTCTTCAGATCGATGTAATTCTCCAGAAACAAAGATAATAGTCAAATTTAAGGTAGAATATACTTTAATATTGACGTATTATATATCACAATATAACCAAGATATTTTTCTTGGAAATGTTTCATCACAAAACATCAATATTTTTAAACACCGATGCTTTTGTCGATGTTTTCATAAAATGATCTTAACCCTTAACGTAAGTCGTAATATCTATTTGTCCGACTACTAATAAGGATGTGATATCGATGATGTTGTCAAAACATCGATGAATTGAAGTCTATGTTTTTTGAACATCGATATTTTGTGATAGATGATAGTGGATGAAAAATTCCCACAATAAAAATTATGTAAAAGTTAAAATATGAAATAGTAACGTACTAACACATACCCAATATCTCTTTACGTGTTCGAACTACAGGAAGGTGTTTGCACTACCTTCATCCAGCAGACTATTTCAAGATGATTCTGATACCCCGGTATATCTTTCGTCTTTTCTCGTATTTCGCACATAGAGGCGTTTTTTAATTTTGTGTTTTTTGTAATTTAATTTTAATTATAAATTATTATACACGGCCATTGAAAATTTAAATTTTGGTGTGCACGAATTTAATGTTAGAAGTTACTAAAATCTATTTAAAACATCGATGTTTAAAATATCGACGGATTTTCGTCTACGTGTTATTAACATCGATGTTTTAATTTTGAATATCGATGTTTTGCCAACATCGATGTTTTGTTGTCGATGTCGCATCACTAACTACAGCCCCAAAAAACCAAACGAACTGTGTTAGCGGCACTGTTGTCGAATACAGAGGGTCTCAGAATGAACGTCACAAACATTGTGGGCATGTAAGGGGGTACAGGTGATGGGAAATTTCATTTGACGAAGTTTAAACACATGCCGATTCCCCCTCTTTGGTAGATAACGCATCGGGCGTAGGTGTTTGGCAAGTTACGTTCTGGCCGTCAAAGAGGTTTTGTATACCAGACAAACACAAAATCATGATACACTCAAACACGATGGGTTGCCTACCAACCAGGGGTAAATATCTCATTAACTTGAAAAGAGTTCGGTCGCCCTGGATGCCCGAGGTGGCTAAGAGCGTGTACCAACTCAGCGCTTTGGTCCGAAGGGTCGCGGGCAATTATATATATATATATATATATATATATATATATATATATATATATATATATATATATATATATAAGAAAAAAATTGTTGCACCCATGCGAACATTACGCACAATGTGATTAATTGTTTTAAAAGTGAACAGAAGAACATCGTAGTTCCGGTAGTATGCACGTTAAACATTCTCTAATACTAAGTGAGCGTTCATTGGCAACTAAAAACTTATTAGATTGAACAGAAGAGTTTTATTACATCGGAAACTCTTATTATTTTCATATTCCATGATGAAAAAGACATTTCTCAAATTTCCCCACTCCATAAAATAAACTAAAGAAACCTTTCAAAAAATGGAAAGCAAATGAATAAACAATACGACGTATATTCACACACACACACACACACACACACACACACACACACACACACACACACACACACACACACACACACACACACGCGTCTGTGTAGCACAGAAACAAAGTTGCCTCTAAAGAATCGCTTATTCATCGGTGGGACATCGCAATGCAAATCCAAAGCGACTCCTGCTCCTAAAATAAATCATTTCTATGAGAAAGATTTAATGTACCTGTCCGCCTCTGCGAGTGTTTTCTGTAGAATGGAGCCGGGTGGGCAATCGAATTTTCTGGCTTGTCTTCGTGTGCATGCATGCATGCATGCATGCATGCATGCATGCATGCAATGGTGTATTAGATGTTCTCCTCAGAACAAACATCGCTCTCAGAAGAATGGATGGAAAGACCAAATCAAAACCTCTGATTAATAATAGAGTAGCAAAACTAAAATCTCAAATGAAACTCTCCGCAATTAAGGCCATATTAACCTAAATTAATGGAAGGGAAACCATGACAATAACAAGTACTAATCAAAGCCATGGCAATGATACGTCCGTGCTGGGGGGTTTCAGGCTCTGATAAAATTCCAATTGAAGAAAAACTTTATTAATTACACTAAGAGTCTCAATGGAATTTTACACACATTGAGGAGAATCTTTCAAGAACACACACTGTAGAATGTAAAAAATGCGTCAAACCATAAACCACACGCCAAGAATTTAAAGTCTGAGCCCCCAAAAGAAATGAACGCAGTAAACATATTCACATGACTTACAAAATGCTCAAGTCCATCTGAAGGAAGAAAAAATAGTACTTCAAAAACTTTGAAAGGTACGAAAATTCTGTTCCAGAAATAGGATGAGAGATCGTCGTTGATGAACAAACAAATAACCAGATTTCGGTGTTATTTCCAAGTTCAAAGGGCTGTTCGAATTCTTCTACTCATAAAAATTCGAATTAAATATATTATGGACACTTGTAACATTTCACGCAACAAAATCTAATGTTCAAACGTGCATTTAGTAAATTAACCGTTTATTTTCACTGGTATAAACATCGTACGTTATCGCCTACCCATTCGATATGGAAGAAACCGAAACGGATAATAATAATAATAATAATAATAATAATAATAATAATGCTGATGGGACGATAGAAAGATTACATAAAGGGGCAAATTGAGCGAACTTTTACGCTATGAAGGGGAAGAAAAAGAAGGAAGTTACTGGGAGACAGAGAACGAAGAACTAGGAATAGAAAAATGGGAAAGTATTTTCTTTCTCTCATTCTTTCTTCCTTTTTTTAGGAATAATTTTAGGCGATTCTTTCTTCAATGAAATGCTATAAAAAGATTGGTCCCCAATATTTTTCACGAGTATTTTTTTTTCGTTACTAGAAGGCGCCGCCGCCTTTAGCCTCCTCCTGTCAGCTCGCCTCCGGCGAGTCCGCGTGTTTGTCAATAGGCTCCGCGCGCTGCCTTCTCCCTCTCCGCACGGCTATGAATAGCAAAGCGCGGGCGGGCGGGCGGGCGGGTGGGTGGCGCCAGTGCCGTTGAAGAGGAGTCGCCTCGGAGGAGAATCGACAGAGGCGGCTTTATTAGTATCAAGGGCCTGCCGGCTATATATACGCATACTCCATGCCCGTGTGCGCACGACGCTCGCCTGGACCGCGCCCCGCCCCCCTCGCCACCCATCACCGCCTATCCTGCCCCGCCACGGAGGCTCTAAAGCTGCGGATGGAGGCTGCAGCGGATGTAGCAGCGGAGAAGCAAAATACAAATCTATGGATTGATTGATTTAGTGATTCTGGGCGCGTCAACTACTAGGGTCATTAGCCCCGTAAGTGTAGAGCAGTTTTTCCCCCCTCGGGTGGTGGCGGCGTTCTTCCCCCGCTGGATGGTGAGATCCGGTGTCGACCTACCATCAGCTAGCGCGGTTTCCCCCTACAAGGTATCTCGGGGCATCGCCCCGGCCGGGACAAGCGCTAAGCTCCTGACCGGTATCCCGGCATGAGTGGAGATGTAGAGCATGTTAGTGCGTGTGTGTAAGGGGAGAGGATTAGGGCAAGGAAGAGGTAGGAAAGATCGTGCGCGGTCCGTGGCCCTTTTGTCAGGGTACTGCTCTGGCATTCACCTGGTGTTGAACCGAGAAACCACGGAAAACTAGCGATCAGAGCAGCCGACCAAATCTATGTAAGTTTTGGTTTTACAGTTGGGAAAGAATCGCTCGTATAACCAAAGGGTTTGCCTTCACGGGAGGCTTTAGCTGTGCAATCTACCGATTCAACAATTCAGCGATAAAAGTAGCAAATGGTACCCGAAAGCTACAATACCGCAGAAAGCACAAGAGCGGCAACAATGAGCACGTGTGGGGAGCAGCAAAATTAATTCGCCATTGGGTTAGATTGTGTTTTACGTGGTCAGTCCTAAAGTTTTATAGCTGTATCTGTAGTGAATTTAATGAAATTAGTGATTGTGATGGTACGGTTTCAATGTTCTTGGGCCGATGGCGGAACGAAAGGCGGTGAAAACGGCAAAACGTTTTACTGAACAACTCCCACGCCTTGTTCTAAAAAAAAAAATAAAAAAAGAAAAAAAAAAGAAAAAAAAAAGAGGAAAGCACAAGAAATGAAGGAGACCTTTGTTACGCAATTGCGACACCAACTTTTAGCATTCCTCACGCACTGAAGAAGCTTCGAAATTTCCGAGCCACCTTGAAGCGCGACCGGCCGGCGGGGCGTGTGAAGAGCGTCATTTATTTTCTCACACACGCCAACTGTTTGGTTTTGCATAAGCAAGAGCTATTTTCCGCCCAGGAAGCTTATGTGAGCTTCGCAAATATTGAAAACTTTCTAGTAGAAAGAGTGGGTGGGTATTGCACGTGCTGTAATCCTCTAATATCCTCCCTCCAGTCCTTTCCTCTCAGGAAAGACATGGTCGCAAAAACATGTAAATGCTATTGCTGAATAAGGATTCCGAAGGGTGCGTCAAAAAGATTTAGACGACAAATATGAATTTTGTGGAAAATGCTACGAAGAAATTATCAGGCCAACATCAGCTCTGCACCACATTTTACGCTGCATCAACTGCACGTTGCCATCGTGCATAATTCGGAAACTATAATCCTAAATCGGAAAGTAGTATTCTAAAATTTTAAAACCCATTTTTCGTGACCGAGTTGTTTCTTTGTCATATCTTTTTACAAAACAATGCCTTTTTGGACCTCTTACATTCACCCTGGCAATTTTTTTTGTGACTCCAACATAATTTTGTGTGTCACCAACTTTTTAAGTGAGGATTGATTGATTGAATGATTGACGTTTCTGGAAGCGCCGACTATGGTCATTAATCCCGTGACGGATGGTCAAACTGTAGCCCGGGTGTTGGCTGCGTTCCTCCCATGCCGGATCGTGAGATTCTACGTCGTCTGATGATGGGTTTCCCTCTCTAGGAACCTCCCCCAACGGGACAGCGTTCCAACTGGGGAAAACTTAAGCTCTCTCCAGAACTTCCGATGTATTTGATAATGTAGTGCGAGTAAGTGTTAGGGGAGAGGACAAGAACGAATAAGGAATTATGGCGCACGGATCGTGACCCGTTTGTTAGGATACTACTCCAACATTCGCCTGGCACTGATCGAAGAAGCCACGGAAAACTACCGGTACAATTCTCCTTCCGACAGCGGCTAAATTCAATCGAGTTACAAATCTGGTGAAGAGAATCCACCCCTGTCGGGACTTCCAGGGACTCCCGCTCTCTGCTCTTAAGCATCTCCCACCCCACCCCGCGCGCAGAAAGCTGATGGCGGAAGTGCACTCACGACCTCGCCTGGCCGGCCCGCCTTCTTTATTAGGGCAAGTGCCCGGTGCGGCCACACCCTAGCGATCCGCCGCCGATTGCCTCCCTCTTTTTCTGCCAAGTTAGCACGGCGGCGCAATCCGGTGACCTCCCTCGTCACGCAAGCAGTCTCGCGAGGCACAGCTCGCGACTCGAGCTCCAACACGACGCGTGCACTCGGACCGGCAAATGGTCCGGCTCACTGATCTCACTGCAGTGCCTGTGACCGGGATGTCCTGGGTTCGAGTCCCAACGGTGGAAGAATTTTCGACACTAGCTTGGAAGCTAGGACGAATCCAACCGCTGTCTGGAGGAGAATTCTAACGGCCGGCTGCTCTGATCGGTAGTTTTCCGAGGTTTCTCCGATCAACACGAGGCGAATGCCGGAGCAGTTCCCTAACAAACGGGTCATGGATCGCTCGCGATCTTTCCTTCCACTTCGTTGTCCTATCCTCGCCCCTTATTTACGCACACTTACACTTACACTTACACTTACATGCACTGCACTATCGCACTCGTCGGGAGACCGGTCGGGGGCTTAGAGCTTGCCTCGGCTAGAGCTGTGCTCCGTAGGTGGGAGATACCTGGTTCGGGAAAACCCGCATGCCGACGGATTTCGGCGACGAATTTCGTCAGCCAGCGGGGAAGATCACCGCCACCTTCCGTGATGAAAACGTGCTCTATACATACAGGACTAATGACCTTAACAGTTGACACGCCCACAATCACTAATGAATCAAAATCTTGCACTCGGATGCACGCACGTATTACGCTTACGGACTGCTACTCGTACTGCCTCGTAAGTTTTTCCCGAAACAGCCGATTTTCCTTCAGGTCTGAGCGGCGGGGGCGGTCGGGGAGAATGCCAGGTCGTCGCGTAGAGAGGAGAGGAGAGAATGGAATTGCATGCATCAATAGATTTTCTTGTCCCTCGATTGTAATATGTACTTTAACCTTCAAATAAATGTCAGCAAAAATTGAAATTGAATTTCACTCGAGTTCTGAAAGGGGTAAAGAAGATTGACCCAAATGTCACACACATTTGGCGACGTAGGTGGAGGTTCGATTTCCGTATGAAATTATTTTTTTTCATTATTTTTGCGGCTTGGAAGATAGTCAAATCACCACTTAACGGATATAATCTAAATCGCCATTGATTTCTATGGAAAGCTAAGTATCTATTTGCTATGTTCAACAGATCTGTGTAGATCAATGGGATCCCGAAAAGCCAATTTTTAAATAATAAGAGAAGAAAAATCCGAGTGAGTTTTGCCTTTCAAACTAATATGCCACTTTTAGTATAACTTTAGGGAAATGACTTTTGTTTCATAATTTGGTTCGTAATTAGTGAATAACTACTACTTCTTTCTCAATACAAACAATATTCAAGAAACTAACCGATAACGAAAGTTTCCTTGATTCCAGGCTGCTTTAATGAAGGTAGATAATGAGGAAAGTTTTTTTTTTGTTTCAAAATTCCTGGCATTTGACGGAGAACAAAAAGGACGGTGCCTGGCAGTCACAGGCGAAGCAGCAGTCATTTTTCACGAAGAAACAATTGGCCACTTCGCTTGATTTATGTGACAGGTTGAAACCGTGGAGGTCAAGAGGCGCAATTGCAAGACCTTTGTGGGAGACGTGGCAGAGTAGTAAGTGAATCAATTAACGGTGGGTGGCGCAATGACGGCTTCCTGGAGTAGCGAGGCAGGCTTCCGGACACGGCCAATTGTGACCCTATCCATCCCGACAGGAGGAGGGGAGGGGGATGTAGATGAAAGATGGAAGAGAGAGGAGGGGAAATAGAAGTAAGAAACACGTAAGAGGCTGTGAATCAATAAGGGACAAGGGGAAAGTAATAGCAGGGAAAGCCAAGGAAAATCTAAAGGCAAGACAGAAAAAGGAAGGAGGGAGTGAAAGAAAGAAAATATTCTAGGTGTATGTAGTTATATACACACGCACACGCGCAGACATACACACACACATATTGCCCCCCCAAACGCTCATATCAGGTTGACTTAATTGTTGTTCCAACAAAAGATTTTGATTGTAAGTATTCCAGTAAGCACAGTTATGTCTGTTAACTTGTCCGCTTAACTTAAAACTGGCCTCGTTACTACTACGTCTTGCAGTCACATATTTTGTTTCCTTTTATCCAACTGTCTAGTGACTTTTGTGCCATCCTGTATATGTAAATATATCTTGATAACTAATGGAAGAAGAAAATGGGTGACGAAGATAATTAATGGAAGAAAAAGTGGAAAAAATAGGAAGAAACCCAAAAATTGGAAGGAAGGTCAGGGTGATATAAATAATAAAAAAGTAGTAGCAAAGAAGAAAAGGAAAAATATATGCGAAGGGTAAAAGGCCGTCAGGGAAAATACAATTTAGGAGAAAAAAGAAAAGGGCAAATAATAAAACTGGCGAGAATTAGAAGAAAGAGAAGGAAAAGTGAAACGATGAAGCGAAACAAAGAAAGGGAAGTAGGAAATAAAAACAGGAAAAATAAGATAAAAAAGAGGAGAGCCAGTTATGGGGGAAGGCAAATGCCGGTAGCTACAAAGGGAAATAGAATGCGAATATGTACGCCAACTGATGTCAGAGTTTAGCGTTTTTTGTTTCAGAATAACACACAAAGTTTTATTGATCTATTAGAAATAGCTATTTCTTCTACACAAGTTAGCTACACAACGGTACACAAACGAGCTATCAAACTGGTAACCTGATCGATAACCTGGCACTGTTCACAATTCCAGTAGCAGATTCATGAAGGGGGAAGCACAGGGGCCATTACATCCCTCTCCAAAGCCAACTGTGTCTTGTAATTCTACTCCAGGAAGAGAAAAAAGTTCTAAACAAAAATCACATATTGAACACATCACATTCGAAAGTATTTTGTCATTATGGATATACATTTGTTCTATTCAATCTCACAATTTTTTTGTTTTATTTCAAAAATATTTATAGGGATAGCGGAACAAATTCCCCGCCCTCAAGCTGAAATACTCGATCCGCCCCTCCCCAGTACTCTGGGTCATTTCGACCTGGCTCCTCGCGGAGAGGATTCGGGCACGTGGCGAGGGGAGGTGGGGCGGAGCGTGACGGGGCGACGCGAGTGTGGGCGTGGGCGGGGCTGCTGCTATGTTTGGTCCAAAGCCAAGGTCCGCTCGCCCGCGCCCGCGCCGAACGCCCAGCAGTCGGAGCCGCGGGTGAGTCAGCAGACGCGTCTGCTCGGTGTGGCGCGGAAGGCCTGCCCAGATGCCCCTCCCCTCGCCCGCCACACCCCGCCCACGGCACAATTGGTGAATGGGGTACTTACGGCGGGAGAGGCGGTCTGCCTATGTCGCCCCATGAAACGGACGTTGTCTTCATCATAACAATCTTCGACTTCATCACGACTTTTTCATCTTCGTCTTCATCATCATTCTTTATCATCTTCCTCTACTTCATCCTTTTTGATCTTCCTCTACTTCATCCTTTTTTATCTTCCTCTACTTCATCCTTTTTTATCTTCCTCTACTTCATCCTTTTTTATCTTCCTCTACTTCATCCTTTTTTATCTTCCTCTACTTCATCCTTTTTTATCTTCCTCTACTTCATCATTTTTTATCTTCCTCTTCTTCATCATTTTTTATCTTCCTCTACTTCATCCTTTTTTATCTTCCTCTACTTCATCCTTTTTTATCTTCCTCTACTTCATCCTTTTTGATCTTCCTCTTCTTCATCTTTTTTTTACCTCCTCTTCATCGTCATCGTTTTCTATTTTATAATACTAGTAATTCTATTTCATAATACATAAACTAGTTCATTTATATGAACTAGTTTCGTACTACTCGTAGTAATTTTAGAATAGTCATCAGCTTGTTATATATTTTAAGCGTTCAGAATGATAAAAGTGTTTGAAAAAATAGATTTGTTTGTATGTCAATCACAAACAGCATCCATGTAGCACAATTAGGCAACAGATGGCACTGCAGTCACTCAAGTGTTCTCATACTAACGTCCAGTTTTCTGTTAACTTTTGTTTTTCTTCTCCTGCAATCTTTCGTTCTTGTTGTCTTCGATCTTTCTCATTCCCAACGCTTTTATCAAAGTCGATTTGTAGTTGAACATATTCCTTTAACAACTAAACTAATCACATTTCGGTTTCCATAAATTATTCGTCGGCTTCCTGCTCTACGCTTCCTGCAGTTTCAGGCATACCATATAGAAGTGTAGGCCATGACATAGGTGGACAGGAATGTCGAGTTCACCCACGTGTGACGTAATTAGTAGAAAAGCATGATCAACTTCAACGGAATGTCAGAAAGAAACACCTCGTTGTAGACGAACCACTTCCAGTAAAACTACCAAATATAGAATCACAGTTCCAAATCGTCGTTTTGGTATGCAACCAGCACCAAAATGCAGGTCTAAACAAATCGAACTTCTGTATAATTTTTCAGGCGAGACGAGAAGATGAGTATTCTAATGAAGTACGAAGAACTGAAAACTGAGATAAGACGGTTGCCGACGGAAATAGAGGTACGAAGTAATAAATATATTTTAAGTTGCAGACCACGCGGTGTAACAACCGACACAAAGGAATTACGGAATGATATACTCGTACATAACTTGCACTTCGATATCACAAATTCCTTGACATCCTTCTGGCCTTTTCACTTTTTCAATAAACTTCGAACCACATTGTGTAGAAATATTCGACAACTCGAACCCAGACAAAATTTTCTGAAAAGTGATATTTTATTTTTTTAGCATCGATATCGGAACATCGCAATTCCACTGCATTTATAACAGAAAAAATGTACTACTAGTAGAAGCCATTACGAGGTCCTTTGCGTCACGAGTATCCTATTCTAGAACTTCTGCTCGGGATGGAGTCTTCTTTAACGAGCCGGTTTCCGAATTCAGTTGGAGGGGAGGAAACACGAGCCAAGGCAGCAGCAAAGGCGCAGGAGAGGACCCGCGTCTGTGAGGGCCGCGCGCGCCGCCCTGCGGAACTCCACAAGCGTATCGCACGCGCGCCCGGGGCTCTGGGTCACACGGGACGCGCCGCGCGGCACCGCCCCAATGTCCTCGAAGCCTTCCCGCCATAGCTCACACACCCCTGAACACCCTCCGCCTCTGGTCCTCCTCGTCCGCGGTGGATTCGGAAGCCTCCGATGCCTAGCACTCTCGCCCGCCCTTGGTCATCCTCGTCTGTCCCCAGGTAACTCTCGCCCGCAGTGGATTCGTAAGCTTCCGCGGCCTAGCACTCTCGCCCGCAGTGGATTCGTAAGCTTCCGTTGACTAGCACCCTCACCTGCTCCTGGTCACCCTCGCCCGCCCCCAGGTCACTCTCGCCCGTAGTGGATTCGTAAGCTTCCGCTGTCTAACACCCTCGCCCGCCCACTGGTCATCCTCTTCGTAGTGGATTCGTAAACTTCCGCGGCCTGGCACCCTTCATCAGGTCACCCTTGCCCGCCCTCGCACGCTCGCGCTCGCCAGCCTCCGCTTTCACCATCGCTCGCCATTGATCGCTCTCGCCAGCCCTCGATCGTCATCACTCGCTCTAGCACGCTCGCCATTTTTCGCCCTCTCTCCCATTACTCGCCCCAGCACGCTCGCCATTACTCGCTCTAGCACGATCGCCATCAAACGCCAGGGACCAGTTTGTTGCAGGTTTCTTTCCGAATTCCCGGGTTAAATTCCTTCCCCAACGTTTTAATAGTTACTCCATTTTATCCTCGTATAAATAACCATATTGATGTCAAGAAAAGTAACTCTGTAAAAAAAGAGTTTATCATTGATTTACCGAGATTCTAACTATGAAAAGAATGAATTAAAGAACTTATACGAATATGCTGAAAAGAGAAATCAAAAAAACTTCACCCAGCCGAAGAACCCAAAAAAGTACAGACATTCGTGGGGTGAATTAGTAAATGACAGGAGGCGGCGTTTTCGAGGACTTCCTCTCATTGGACCTTTAATTAAACAGTCAAGCAAGAGGGCTCAACCCCAAACGGGTGATGAAATACGAGAAGGCTTCCACAGTTCAATAAACAAAAGCTTCTCATTCAAAAATTCAAAACAATCGTTAACAAACGCACCTGTACTTTGTCTTTTCAAATTACCGCCGCCCATTACTTTCCTCTCCATCGCCACGAAACGACCACTCGATCGTCGTGCGTTTCACCAGGGTCCGCCGTCAACGCCCCTTTTACCATTCGGAGAGCAAACTTCAGCAAGCGAGTCGTGTTAAAGATTTTTTTCACTGTCAAATGCATCGTAAGACGGAGCTTGGGCGCGCCGAAGCGGACAACTGACTGTGCCTCGCCCCACTACGTGCACAACTGATCTCCCTCTCTCTCTTTTATCTCTCTTTTTCTCTTTCTCTCTCTCTCTCTCTCACACACACACAAACTCATACAACAGCACTTGTGCGACGTGCACGCTTGGGACACCTGGCATCGGAGGCAGCAACCCACGAACATTATGCGAACGCTCAGTGGGCCAAAACGACATTCGGCATGACGATTTTTTTTTGAGATTCTCCCGCTATTTAATTTGCAACCGGAATACACTGATAACGAATTACATAGGTTCCTCAAGAAAAAAAACAGAGTTCGCCAAAGTTTAGACTCCCGTGATCTATCCAATGCAAAAGAAATATGCGATTCAAAGAAATATAATCTCTTCCTTGCTCTCTCATTGTGAAAGGTAACATGCTGGATTTTTTGTGAAAAAACTGCATTTCCGCATACTTTTAAACTACTATGACATACTGCTTTCTATAAGACCATTTTAATCATAACTCGAAATTTGCGACTATACATAGTCCTTGGTAGGCGTTTGGTGGGTTTAGAAATTGGTCATCAACAATGCCCTTTATCTTGCATAATACGTCGCTATTTGAAATGTATTTTGTGTTTCAAGAGAAAGAAACAAGGTGTTTGAGCGCAATACGGACTATGTCATAACACGCAATATTGTGATAATTGATTTATTGAGATTAATATAATTTTTCTGTTTTCATTTCGTGTTCTGAGGGTTTTAGTTTTGACCCTTTCTTTCGTTTGCTCAACGCGCATTTTGCGCTCGTTAAAGAGACCAGTGTGTGCAACGTGGGCGCTCGCGCGTGCTCGTATAAGGACGCGGCGCGGAGGGCGAGGCGAGGCGAGGCACGCGTCCGCCAGTTCAGCCCGCCCGCGCACCTCCGCGATTTGAACTGCGTCGTAGACCTTGTGGGACTCCTCCGGACGTGTTTCAGCGAATGCTCCGAGAGGAAACACTTGTCACGCACACGCGTGGGTGATCTTTCACTGACCAAAAGGACATTTTAGACTGATTTGCACAACTAGTATCAGGTGTGACATGGATTTTTACATCATGTCGCTTCTTGTTGTGTGACACTCCCGTGTAGTGTCACATCCGATGTTGGCGATCAAGTGCTTGGAGCTCATGATCGGGTTACTCGCGTAATTTAAACTTATGGATAATTAGTGTGTGAGCATTCATTCTGGTTGTGTCCGATACAACGGTCAATCGTCTTAATGGATTTTTTAATCATTTGCAAGGGAGTGATGCGCATGTCTCATTTCCCACCTAATTAATTTCATTTGTAACGATTATTTGGATTTTAGAAAAGACCTTGCGTGTTCAAAGGTGGAAAGCTAGCAGACTGATAATACGACGGGTCGCCTCCGTGTGAGTTATCAAGGAATTCGGATCACGGAAATTCGAGTTTTTGAAGCTCTACTGTACAAAGGCTACTTGTTTGTTCGTTTAGAAATTTTCGTTCCTCCAGTCTCATCCTTGAGATTCACAGACGGATGCTGAATACATGCAGAGGTGATTGTCCGGTAAGTTTAACGACCATGAGGTGGCAACTTCTTGTGTGGTGCGATTGACGGTTCAGGCAAAGAGTGTCGCAGTCGTGGCATCTCGAATGTTGGCGAAAATCACTGGATAAACGAGAATGACAGCCATACAAAAAATTCGAAGAAACGAATGTTTAAAGGACTATTAGAAGGAATGTATCGACCAACACGCGCAGAGCAAAGAAAGAAAACTGCAATCCGCCAAAGTCGTGATATAACTGAAAAACGCTGCCGCAAAACAGAATTTCATGTGAACGAGTGAAAGGGGTAGCACAACCAAAGCGCAAGACTCAAACGTGTGCAATACGGTGAAACCGCAACGGTGAAGTGATCTGCAGAAGGCAGGAGTTGTCATGTCGCCTTTCACAGACTTCTTGCTATGCCTTGCTAAATGCGAACGAAGAGGGCACTGTTTGACTACTTTGTTTGCTGAGCGCGACTGCTAATATCTCTTTTTGCAGCAATCTACTTTGTGCAAGCAAATACTGGAAATTTTAAATGCGTGTGGATGAAGCAGGAAAATATGACTAAGAAATTAACATGATTACTACCAGACTGTGTAAATGTCCACAAATTTAGAAGCTTCCCCAACTATCTTTTATTGATTCAGATATAGAAAGGGTTTAAGGTTGTTACAACGCATCCAAATAAAACCTTTCATACACTTTAAGAGGTACCGGAGCGGTTTAGAGAAATATGCAAGCTTCAACGTTCATTTTAGATAAAATAGATTTTTTCACCACACCGTTCACTCACATCAACCGTGGGCATCAATCGTCCAAAAAAGTTTGATAATCATTCATCTGGGTGTGTGTATGGGAAGTAATCACTTTATGATACTTGTGAAACTACACCTAGTGGAACCTTCAGAACTTTTCAAACGTAAAGCCAAACAACTTCTTATGACAGCTAAAACAACCTTCGAGAATCATCAATATGTGACTGAACGTATAGAAAGTAATTCGCAAATTATACTTCTCGCAACTTCTGAAAGAGTATTCTGGAGCGCCGCTCGAACGCCGGTCTGAAAAAGTCCGCTTCCGGTCCGCCCTGTGGAGGCCTTCCGCTCCGGAGCACGTCGCAGCGTCTGCGGGCGTTCTGAGAAGCGAGGCGCCCCTTCCCGCGGGCCGGGCGCCGGCGCCGCCGTCTATCCGCCCGGGCGTCCCGCGAGGGCGCGCCCCGCCCCCGCCCCCGCCCCGCGCGATGGGCGACGATCGGAAGGAAGCGCCTGGCAGCTGACGGGCGGCGCGCGCGGGGTTTAGGCGGGGGCGGGGAATGCAAGGCAGTGCGGGGCCGGCAGGACGAGGGTGGGCAGGACGATTCAGGGAATGGCGGAGGCGGGAAGAGAGGGGGCGGGGCAGGGTGGGTCAGGGCGACACAGGGCGACACAGGGCGAGACAGGGCGAGACAGGGCGAGACAGGGCGAGACAGGGCGAGACAGGGCGAGACAGGGCGAGACAGGGCGAGACTGGGCGAGACTGGGCGAGACTGGGCGAGACTGGGCGAGACTGGGCGAGACTGGGCGAGACTGGGCGAGACTGGGCGAGACTGGGCGAGACAGGGCGAGACAGGGCGAGACAGGGCGAGACAGGACGAGACAGGGCGAGACAGGGCGAGACAGGGCGAGACTGGGCGGGTCCAGGCGAAACGGAGGACAGCGGGACGGCGGTGAGCGGGGCGGGGAAAGCCGGGCCGGCCAAGGGCGGGGCGGGGCAGGCCAGAACGCGGGGGGAGAGGGAAGGGGTAGTACAGGGAGGGGAGTGCCGGCCGGTGCCGGCCTGGGCGGTACCGTATGTGGCGGGGACGGGGAGAACGGAGGGAAGGCGTGGACACGAGTGGAGGCGGATGGGTTAGAGGGCGCGACATGAGCGATGGCGGAGAAGGAAGAGACTGCGCGGAGAAGTTGGGAGAAGGGGCGGGGCGGGGCGTGGAAGGGAGTTGGCGAAGCGGGATGCTGAGTGATGGAACGATGATTTTTTCGAGGTGGGGGTTCTGCAGAGGAGACGGTGCTGTGAAGGAGGTGGTTCCGCGTGAGTCGTGTGGAGGCAGAGGTTCTAGGAATGTTGTGATCGTATGAGACGGGGATTTTGTGGGGTGGGGATTCTATGAGACGGGGAGAGGAATTGTAGGGGGGGCGAGAATGAAGGGCGCGGTAGTAGTGAAGTGGGAGATCGACGGAGAAGAAAGATTGTATCGACGTGGAGGGGAGGGGCACGAGATGACGCAGAAGAGTCTGCAGAGAGACGGTGAATACTCGTGTGAGCGAAGTAGTGCAAATCGGAGATGTGGCAATGGAAGGAGGGGCAACGTTAAGCTAAGCGGCGTCGAACCGGAACGTAGCGGAGGCGGGGATGGCGTAGCGGGGCCGAGGCGAGGGCGTGGCAGGGTCGAGGCGGGGGGAGGAGGTGGCGAGGCGGGGGCGGGGTGGGAACGAGGTTGGGGCCGAGGGGGGTGTTGAAGGAGCGAGGCGAGGGTGAGGTTGGAGGCAAAGGCGGGGTTGGGGGCGGGGGGAGGCGATGGCGTGGCCGAGTCAAGGCGGAGGGAGGAGGTGGCGAGGCGGGGGGCGGGATGGGAACGAGGTTGGGGCCGAGGGGGGTGTTGAAGGAGCGAGGCGAGGGTGAGGTTGGAGGCAAAGGCGGGGTTGGGGGCGAGGGCGAGGCTGGGCGCGCGGGCGGAAAGGAAAGGAAAGGAAAGGAAAGTGAAGGGAGAAGAAACCTCATATTGCGGAGAGAGGACCTGACAGGAAGGCGCCGGGCGCTCTGGGGTAGAGGCTTCGAGGGCGGGCGCGCCTCGCAAGATGCGTCGTCTCTAAGTGACGTACAACGTGCGGAATCGGCCTAGTCCGAGACGGGATCGCGCAAACTCACATTTCCAGGGCGAGACGTATTTTTTCCTCTCGGCGAATCGAAAAAAATACATTTTTTGTCAGATTCTTGGCTACAAGCGGCGATGTTGTCAAATTTGTAATAAAATGTTTTTAATTCGACAGGTACGTGGTGCTAGATTCAGAGATCAGAGACCTACAAAGTGCAAAACATGACAAAACCAGACTAGTACCTGTAAGCTTTAATTTAACGAAGGCTCTGAAAATAATTCGTAAATCAAGTACTGTAAAACGCTACTTTCAATACGGAGAAATTGAAAGACAAGAGAAGTTTCAATCCCCCCCCCCCAAAAAAAAAAAATCGTTCAACCTGACCAATGCCACCCTAGTTACGAAGGTGTTTCTATTGTAAAATATTACTTTCTCACAGAAATTTGGGTCAGTTTAGGAACATTTTACGCCTAATGAGTAATACCAAAAGAAACACCCTTTGCTAATATAGAACAGAAAATAGTGTAAAACGACATTTTTGAGAGGTGCCTAAGTTTACCGGCAGTTTCTAACCAGCAAAATAGTGTAACGCGACATATTATGAAAGAGGTCTTAGGTTGTCCAATGTCTTATTCTTGTTCGTTCCGAAACCTACGCTAACATTACATTAGCTCCTTCGTCGGGAGCCGAGATCTACAACCGCTGTATCTTCAGCATCCCGCGAGTGTGAACCTGCCATCAACGCTCCCGGACCAGCTCACAGCCGAAAGCGACTCCGAGGCCATCTGCGCTGTGTCTCGTCTTCCAAACGGCCCCTTTCGGCCCCAATTCGGCGCCTACTCGGCCGCAGGCAGCGCACGGCAGACACTCGCCGCTATAGTTAGCGTTTTGCGTAACCGCTTACGCAACGCGTGTGCCGTGGCTGTTCGAGTAAACAATGGCGCTCCGTTGCGCCTCCGCCCCGCCCCGCACCGCCACGCCAAACCCCACCACACCACACCCGACTCTCCTCCGCTGGGGGTATTATTCAAAAGCGGCCGCGCCTGCATCTCGCGCCCTTTCGCTCAAATGTCAGAGAGGAGTGGAGCACGATTGGTCTTAACCTGTTCAGACGGAGATCCCCTACAATGTGCCAAAGCAGGGCTGGATTAGTATCGTAAAGGGCCCTGACCTGAATAAGTAATGAGGTAAGAGACTATTGACTCAGCGCGTAAACTACGTAAGTCATTAGTCCCATCAAAGTAGTGCATGTTGTATCCTGGTTGGTGACGGCGTGTTCCTTCCCCGCTAAAACTTGAAATAAAGTTCCAACTTATATTCACTTCTCATTGCCGGTTTTCTTCCACCAGGTGCCTCCACCACCGGGACACTACGCAACCTGGGACAAGCTCTAAGCCCTCAACTGGTCTCCCGCCGTCTAGTGTAAGTGTGTGTGTGTGTGTGTGTGTGTAAAAGGAAAGGGCAAGGATAAAGAAAGAAAGATCGTGCGCGATCCGTGTCCCTATTCTACTTTCCCGGCATGATATTAATCTAAGAAATCACGAGAAACTACCGATCAGTGAACCCGCCGCTAGAATTCTCCTTAAGACAGTGTTTGAACTTGACCCAGCTATGTACGAACTTACGTCAAAAATCTTCACTAGACGTCCTTATTCAGTGGGATCTTAAGCACTAATTGTGCTCATGTATTAATTTACTACTGTATCGAACAATACACTTTTATAGGTTATTAACTTATTGTAAATCAATGGATGTGTGTCAGAAAAAGAAGTCATTGGGCCGGCCAATCAAGAATTTGCAATCGTTGCAACAACAAGTTTAGTCTGCTTCATAATTTGAAGTTCTTAATGCTTATTGCTAGGCTTGGGCACTTTCGTATTTTATTTGTTTCAATAAAAAGAAGTTTGGAGAATCAATGCAGAATCGTGAAATATCAGTACGGGTACTTTTGAAGGACGTTACGATAGATTTTTTACGAATATTTGTAGATACCGGAAAATATTAATAGAGAACCATAGCGAACTCGCAACGTTTGATAGCCTTTTTAAGTACATAGATTACTGCATTCCGTGTTTTTACGACGGTATTGCTGCTACGACCACGCCAATTATTTCTTTACTTGAAAGCTGTTATGATTTACGTATGAAAATATCTAAGTTCTTTTCACAAAATTCCGAACCATTCCAATCAATCGGGAGCGTCATTTAATGTTTGAGGATGAGATAGAAAAATATGCCACTGGGCATAAACAATTTGTTTTTTAATTCGTTAAAATTTATCGACTTTAGATTGAAAAGTTCATCTAAATAATCCTGCCTCTGAGGGAATTTCTGAAGACCATAAGTCCCCGAGAAATTGGGATTCATGTTAATGAAGTTCAATTAATAGGGGTTCTTCATTATTGATAGGTGCTCTGAACGTCGGATAAATATTTACACACGTTCGAAGTTTTTCTGAGTGAACATCATAATCACGTCCTGCTTACACGAGTACAATAATGTGGTAACGGTTCTTGTATCCAGCAGTTCATGTGGTATCGAATTCAGGAAGTCGCAGTACATGACTTTCCAATTTGTAGACCACGTCTCCACCCGTAAAGGAGACTCATTACATCCTTATCGCCTAGTGTAAGGAATTTTGAAGCTCGTTATAAGTCGTCGTTTTTTAAGCTAACAAGCCGTCCCAGACGGGTGAAAAGCTTTTCCATCTTAATTTAAGAGTTTTATTTTACTTTCTTTGTAGGACGAGGATACGCCCTTCCTACAACATCTGACACAGACGTCAAGTACCAGTGGTTTTAAAGTTAAGAATACGCCCTCTCGTGGAGAATACATTTTTAGAATCCTCCTCACAGCTGGACCCTTACCGTTTCAAACGAGAGCGATATAAGATGATGTAAGAAATGAGTTTGGAATTAAGGACATCTTTTCATTATTACAGAGGCCGGGCATCTTTTCATTATTGCCGAAAGTCGCAAAAATTTCAAAATCAACCAGCAAACTACAGTCATTTGCATCCTTTTGCGTCTTGATTTTGTACAAGGTCGTTGAAGGGTCATATTCAAAATGGAATTAAAGAAATAATAAATTTGAGAAGACAACAATGGGAAGAAAATGATGAAAAATGTTAGCAGAACAAGAAGACTAAATCAATAAATCACACATGGAAAATATTTATCCATTTCAATAGGGAAAAATAATACACGTTACAAGTAAAAGCGATCAAGGAAATAACGAAGCAAAGATAACTGCAAATAAATCAACAGAACAAAGAGATCAAAGACCGTGATATGAACAGAAAGACCAAATCGGGAAATCGTATGCCCAAAATATTTACTCAATTTAATCAATATAAGCCATGAGTAATGCCAAAAAAATGGGCATATGAAGAAAAAGAGAAAAAAATGGGGATGAAGAAAAGAATGAATAGAAACACAACATACACAGCAAGAAAACGTAAAACCCGAGAGCAGGAAGCTCACAACAACGAACCACATCCCCGAACCATTTATTCATTTCGCTCTCCCCAGAATCTCGAGACCGGATCCCGCGTGAAAATTCCGCCGAAGCCAGGGCAACACCGGGGCACGGCTACGAAAAAACAAAAGCCATCGTTGCCGCCACCGCGGCGACTCAAGCGGGCCAGATGGTGTCCTTCGGTGGCAGAGGCAGAGACAGAGGAAGAGGTGGAGGCGGAGGAGGAGGAGGAGGTGGAAGAGCGGAGGCAGCGGCGGAGACGGAGGTAGAGGCAGTGGCAATGGCGGAGGCAGAGGTGGAGGCGGAGGCAGTGACAGTGGCAGTGGCAGTGGCAGTGGCGAAGGCGGAGGCGGAGACGATGGCGAAGGCGGAGGCAGAAGCGGAGACAATGGCAGAGGCAGTGGCGGAGGCGGTGGCGAAGGCAGAGGCAGAGGCCGGGGCGGGGGCAGCGACAGTGGCGAAGGCGGTGGCGGAGACGAAGACGAATGCAGAAGCGGAGGCAGAGGCAATGGCAGGCAGTGGCGGAGGCGGGAGCGGGGGCGGAGACAGAGGCAGAGGCGGCGATGGGGGCGTGGGTGGAGGCAGTGACAGTGGTGAAGGCGGTGGCTGACACGAAGGCGGAGGCAAAGGTAGAGGTAATAGCAGAGGTGGGGGCGGAGACGGCGCTGGCGGAGGTAAGGGTGGAGGTGGAGGTGGAGGCGGCGGAGGCGGCGGAGGTGGCGGAGGCGGCGGAGGCGGCGGAGGTGGCGGAGGCGGCGGAGGCGGAGGCGGCGGAGGCGGTGGCGGCGGCGGTGGCGGCGACGGCGACGGCGACGGCGACGGCGACGGCGACGGCGACGGCGACGCAGGCGGCCAGGTGGCGTCCTTCGGCGTCGACAGAGGCAGCGGTGGCGGCGGCGTCAACGCCCGCGGGCGGCAAAAACGAAAGGCCGCGTCCTCGGACCGGTTGCGTCCCAGTAGGAAGCGTCGCCGCCGCCGCCGCTGTCGAAGAGCGTCACCGCCCCGGTAAGGATCGGACTGAGCGACCGGTCGCTTACTGCACCCTCCCCCCTTCCGCGCGGCACTGCGTGGAGACACCGCGTCGCCGCCGCACACCTTTCCTTCGGCTGCGACGCGACGGCCTCTTGGACTTGCGATCGCGTTGCCGACACAGCCGTGAAGTCGTTGCATTGTGTTCAGCGGTTAGATACGTGAATCACTTCTGCCGTAAAAGCATAAATGAAATTCTAGGAATAGCGGTGACGGCGAGCGTTTTGGCAGTATCTTACGATTAATTTATTGGCTGATGTTCCTAATATTTTAAGTAATTATAGTATATGAATTATATGACTTATATTTTTAATAATTATTATTTGAATTACTGATTGATATTTTTGAGCATTCCAACTGTCATGGCCATTAGTGCCGTTAGTGTAGTGAATGTTTCTCTGGGAGGTAACAGTTATTTCCCCCCCTCTGGATGGTGAGATTTGGCGCCGGCAATCATATCGTCTAGCGGGGGATTTCCCCCTCCAGGTACTATATATCCCTCCAGATGGGCACCGCCCCAGTCGGGGCAAACTCTTTGCTCCCGACATGTGTGTTCCTGTAAGTTCGTGTAAGGGGGAGAGGTTGGGATGAAGAAATGAAACGAAAGATTGCGCTAAGTCCGTGGCCCGTTCAATAAGGTACTGCTCGGGCATTCGCCTCATGTCCAGAAACCACAGACAACTTACATATCAGTGCATCCTTTTGGCTCCAGCGCAACAGACATAGGAGGATCGCGGGTTTGATAGGATTCCAGTGCAAACCATGCGTAAAATATGTTGATGTGTAGGATTAATATCACCTAAATCGTTTTCCGTTTTGTACTATCTGGCACGAAGACCCGAAGAAATGGTTTGGGAAATTTTGGAGCTTCGTCGTGACGAGTTCCTCATTATAACATCACATTGAGGGGGAAATCGAGGTATGAAGCGCCGATGATAGACTCGGGGAGTTATTTGCGTACTGTAGGACATGTACAGCCAGGCCTCAACTTCTGTTGACAATGTAAGAACTTTGCAGAACTTGGGTTCGATAGATGAATGTCGCAAATCGTATTTTTAAAAAATCCGTTTTTATCGTTAGTATCCGAACAAATTAGTCAAATTAAAGTTTAAAAAAATTGAAATTACAAAAAAAATTATATTATTTTTTTCCAGAAATTCCATTCGCTTACTCTACCGATTCCTGGAACGATTTATAGTTCACCTGTTTGTTTTTGTTCGAGTTCTTATATATTTACAGAGTACGTACGTGTATGACTCCTCTGGTGTCGAAAACCATTGGTCGATGTTCAACGCTTCTTAACAACGAAAAGGAATGCGTGGCATGTCCGAATGTGTATAAGGCATTCCTTTTCGAAAGCATCAACACGAACATTTAATGTCTTTCTGCCCATCCGCATTGTCCCAACTGCTCCATAAATTCAACCCCTACGCCATATGGCAAAGGAAAACAACAGAACAACACGTGCTGGGGTCACCTCTCCGAACCGCGCCCCGCTCCGACCAAAAGAATGCTCGGCGAGAACGAAGAACGCTGTACTATGGCACTCCTCCCAACATCGCACGCGTCCGAACACACACACACACATACACACACACACACACAAGGGGAAGAAAAAAAGCCACAAACTCTTAGAAGACGTTGTGCAACACGGAATGTAGAGCTATGGGTATCCCTCGAGAGACCGAAATCACCTGCGAGGTTAGCATTCCCCAAATCGGAGATGCTATCGCTATGCCCCCACGGGAAGATCGTTTGTTTCAATAGCGGCAAAGTGTAGCACTGGAGTGCCTTAGCTATCGCTCTTCGTGCGTTTAAATTTACTCCCGCGCGTGGGCAGTCGAGGACTCCCGCAGGGCCACGCCCCCTGGGAAGGGAAGGGAAGGGCGGGGGACGGGAAGGGGCTGGACGGAGGGACGACGGGTGAGAAATGAGCGAGGAATATATTAGCCGCGTCCGGGCGAAGGTAGCGCCTACGGGGAGGATATATGCCTGGGCGTGCCTCGGCATACGGTTATTGTACTTGTACGACAAACCCAGATAGCGCGTCTCCACGCCAGACGTGTCGCTGGCCCGGACAGTCGGAAGGGGGGAATCCGACGGACGCGTGTGAACGAATGCTCGGAACCGGGAACTGAGAGCCGAGAACGAACTGACCACCTGTCAGCCGAAAAAAAGAATAGTGTACTTGCGAAATTGAGTGGCGGCACGATGAGGTCTTGATACCGGTCCAAGAAGCAGGAACAATGGCACAAACTTTCAGGATAAAACAAATACAACGCACACGCAACAAACGGTAATTACGTTTCCACTATTTCATCGAATTTTAGATTGTCTATTATGTATGTCTAGTAAACTTTACGGATTTCAGACGCATTTATTATTATTATTATTATTATTATTATTATTATTATTATTATTATTATTATTATTATTTCTATTCATATTTCCATTTCTGTTGATATATGTTTTCGACTTCGGTAAGGATTCATGTTCATTCAAAATTACCATTGCGCAATCAATAGCCCAACTTTTAAAAAATTCCAGAGGGCTGGGCTTATCTCAAGAGACGTTGCAAAGCTGCTCCTCTCTTCACCCTGGACGAAGAACTATTGCCTCCCAAAGCGCGACTGCGAAAGCTCGTCCCCTCCCTCACCTCGCAAGGATTTAGAGCGACAAGGGAGTCGTGTGCGGCGGATGCGTCTCATTTCGTAGCCTGCAACATTCGTGGAAAGCGTAGGGTTGGCCCAAACAATACCACCTTCCTATCCCATTGACAGTTGGGACGGAGAAGCTGTTCTTCAACGGAGAATATGTGCCACGAAGTGCACGAGTTGGGCAAACCTCCTCGTCAATTTTTAAGGCTGCGTAGTCCAGAGGATGTTTCAAAGTTGACGACTGAAAACTTGTTGTTTTTTTTTAAAATTTAGTTAAAGATATTCTCTTGATTAAAGTAAACAACTTTTCTGCAAGTTGAGACGCATGCTAGTAAATAAAGCGTTTCAACAGCGCCACTCATGTTTTCTTTCTCGTTCCCATATTGCGTTTTACAAGCAAAATGATCGCGCGATTATTTTCATACAGTAATTACCTACTCGGTCTGCTCCTGCTTAGTATTTAGCGAACATTCACATTACGATATGGCTCGTCATTAAACATCCCCAGCTGACGGCGTCATCATTTCCGGAACACTCCTTGAGTTTCGAATGTCGCGCAACCGCCAAGCAACCACAGCGGCGACTTCAGACTTATTAGATATCGGGATTAAACCATCCAACGGGCGATTCCCCCAGAACTGGCTTAGCCCTCTTGTCCGCGGGTAATGAGGGACCGGTGCTCAGTAAATCGTGCAGTTTAACCACTGCTCGCCCTCCTCGTTAAGGGCTTTGTTCCTTTTTTCGCTCGGCGAAACCTTTTCTAATTCGATGCCGAATTAATGGTCCGTGAGTCGACGCCCACAGACGCTGTTTCACGCTGATTGTTACCGTTGTGCCCTCCGCGGTGATATTTCGGAGGCGCAATGGAGCGTGCTTCCGCGAGCGGAGGCTTGATGAGATGTGGAGTGACTGTATTTCCGCCCTGATGGAGGTCTCCTGTTACTTCGGAGCTCCGATGCAAATCCGCAGGAAGGCAACGGCTCAACCGTTTCGGCAGATAGACTAGTTCGTACGCACGACAAATTCATGCTATTGTGAAGGAAGTGTTCAGTTCTGTGTGTATGTTTCCGTTGCTGATAAGTGGATTAATTACCTTCATGTTCTTGACTGTAATAGTATTCCTGTTTCGTGGTTTCTAATTATCTCCATAGGATGGCTTTAACGAAGGACAATGCAAGAAAACGACCAAGAAACAGGATAGGGAAAGAGACGTAAATGTGATAATACGACAACTTAGAATTGACCCTAATAATGTGAAATAACTCAGTCGTAAATGAGAGGCCAAAATATATCAGTCAGTAAGGATGCATCATTAAAGGAACTTTCCCATTTCTTAGAACATACTGATGATTTAAAAATATAATTAGGTTTTATCAATAAATGTTCTGAATTTCTATGGATTTTAAAAACGTTCATTTGCAAAATAATAGATTTTTATGTACAACATTGTAACAATTTATGAAGAAAACATATAACATATGATGGCCCCGTGTTTCACCTCTGGGGATTGTAGTAACAAAAAAAAATATTATTTACAATTTTAGTATGATTTTAATCTATGGAATATTTCAAATTCTCACGACTAAACTCAGATACAAGCATAGTTAAAATCCCATTGAGGGCGAAAAACTGAGCTCCATTCCACACTAACAAGAGAAATAATTACTGCAATTTTCTCAGGATTTCGAAGTACTTTTGTTCCTCTGACAAAAACGAACACGATCCTCATAAAAATTCAATTTCACAATGCGTCCTTTCTAAGTTAACTACCAATATTTCCTTTCATGTTAACAACCAATATAAGAGTATTTTTAAGTTCGGTGGAGTTTATATAAGCTATTCATTACAAAAAACGAAAAACAACCGTCATCACGCGAATATAAGCATTGTAACAGAACAAGCTCAACCTGAAGAGCCCGGGGTTTAGTAAGAAATTATGAAAAACTGACACATGCGCTATAGAATGCTACTAATATATTGAAATATGCACTACACCTCCCGAAAAAACGAACTAACCCATCTTCTATGCTTCATCGAAGCAGGGAGGCGTAGTAGCAGGAGTAGAGCCAGAAAGCAGGACGGGGCGAGGCGAGGAGCTGGATTGACTGATTGATTGATTGATTGATAGTGATTCCGGGAGCATCAACTACTGAGGTCATTAGTCCCGTAAATGTAATGCCTGGTTTTTCATTGGGAGGTGGCGGTGATCTTCCCACGTGTGATCGTGGGGTGTTGATCGGAGAAACCACGGAGAACAACAGATCACAACAGCCGGCCGCTAGAATTCTCCTACAGACAGCGACTGAATTCGACATAGCTGAAAAGCTATTGTGGAAACTCCTTCCACCGTCGGGACTCGAACCTAGGACCTCCCGGTCAGATGTGCTGCAGTGACATTAGTTGATGCACTGAGCTACCGCTCTCGGAACGAGGAGCTGGAGCACGCAGAAGGAAACAAGAGCGACAGGGCGGGGCATGAGGAGGGGCGGGGCGGAGAGGGGAGGGGAGGTCATCGGCGGGCGAGGCAACGCACGCCACCGCCTCTCGGGAGGTCAACGCTCCTGCTTCTGCCGCCGCAGCCGCTGCCGCCGTCCACGTCCACGCTAACACGGCGCGCACGTCTCGGCGCGACTTCCTAACGCGAGAAAACGGGCGAAAAAGCACGCGCCGCTGCTGCCGGCGGCTGCGACGAAGGCGGCGATGGTGGTGGTGGCGGCGGCGATGGCCGCGGTGGCGTCGGTGGAGGTGACGGCGGTGGTGGTTCCAGAGTGCGGTAGCGGAGTTGGTTGTGTCGGTGGCGACGATATGTTAGCGGGTCCGGAGATGTCGGTAGCAGAATCGCCGTGGCGGCGGCGGCGGTGATGGCGAAGGCGGTGGCGGTGGCGGTTATGATGGCGATGGTGGCAGCGTGATCGTGCGGTCCGGTTTCGGTTCGTTCAAACGATTGCAATGGAGCCGGTTTTCGCCGTTGTGTTCCGGTTCTTTCGAGAATCGACATCTGTTGGAGGAGGTAACTGTCATCAAGTTCTCCAACATCCGGGATTTTAGTGCAAAGGAATGCCAATGCCCTGAAGTTGTTAACACAAGTGATGTGCCAGTGCATTGAATTTCACGAAAGAAAATAGTAAGCTATAGTAAGTTTTAAGAAAAGATTAATTGTATTCATTTACTAGTTCAAGGTAAATAGAACTTCGAGCATTCTGTATTATCATCAGTACTATAATCAAAATCAATTAAAAGTCTAGAAACTTGAGATTTAAATGAATAAAAATTCCATTAAGAATCACGATTATATTTGATTATTCACACCTTTAGTTAAAGATATTACTTACTCGTATGTACGAAAATGCGTGTTTCACTTTCATTTCTCCTTGTTGAAAGTGATACAAGAATCATCGTCAGAGAGGGTAGAAACGATAAACAGCTTACTTGCTGTTCGTAACTTCTCGATTCTGTTTTTCCACAAGTTTGTGCTATGTACACGATCGTTTCTTTTTTCCCGCGCTTTGCGCGTGAGTAGGGATTTCTGTTGGTAGAGAGCATCATCCTAAATTTATGAGTGCGATAGCAGGCGAGAGGTCGGTAAGAAAGTGCCATACGTCTGGTGCCCACACACGACGTTCTCTTAGCATTACGCTGTAGCACCGAAGAACGAAGGGGTCAAGTCTGCGTGAAACGAATTACAGACTGTAATAACGTTCGATAAAAAGCAATAAAGTTTTATATCAATCTTGTACAAGTGCAGCTCATGATCTCTACTACTGAAAAACTCGTAAAATGGCTGTAGTATGAATGTTATTGAAATGGTCGCCTGCAATCAAAGGCGAGATAAGACACTAGTAAACGCAAATGGAAGTTTCTTCTTACAAGAATATTATTATAAGATTCACTCTTAAGGTATTACAACGCGACCATATTTAAAAGATTTGAGAGAGGTACAATATTTTTTTTTTAATCAACAACGGAGATCTCTCGACCAGGTATCTCCCACCAGCGAGGAACCGCCCCAGCTGGGTCAAACTCTAAGCTCCCGATTGGTCTCCCGGCATGTACGGAAGTACATTCGTAGTGCATGAAAGTATGTGTGTAAATAAGCTGTAGGATACAATAAGAAATAGGAAGGAAAGATCCGGTGTTAGCCCGTTTATTAGGGCACTGCTCTTGCATTTGATTGGTGGTGATCGGAGAAACTGCGGGAAAACTGCTTATCAGAGCAGCCGCCCACTAGAATTCTCCTCCAGACAGCGACAGGTTCGATATACCTGCGTCGAAAATGCTGCCACTGTCGTCGGGACTCGATCCATAGAACCTTTGGACCAGAGGCACTGCAGTGACATCAACTGATACCCTGAGCCACCTCAGCCGGTCCCTCCATCAGCTGGTCTCCTGATGTGTGATCATGAAATGCACGTGAATGTGAGTGTTGTAAGAAAGGCGTGACGTTAGGACAAGGAAGAGGAAGGAAAGTTCGCGCGAAGTCCGTGGCCCGTTTGTTAACATACTGCGGCATTCGCCTGGTGTTTATCGGCGAAACCTCGGTAAACCACCGATCAGAGACGACTGCCGGAATTCAACCCAGACAGCGGCTGAATTTGACCTAGCTGACAAGCCACAGTGGAAAATCCTGCCACCGTCATCGGGACTCGAATTATAGGACCTCCCGGTCAGAGGCACTGCAGTGACACCAACTGATGCCTTGGGGTACCTCAGTCCCTCCACAGCGTTAACGCGGCGTCCTCCAGCGCATGGGGGGTCCCTGCGGACGAGGCATGACCTTCCGCGCGCCGCGGCCGCTAGGAGCAGCTCCGCAGCGTCCCCGCCCCCGCCCCCGCCCCCGCCCCGCCTGCGCGCCGCGGAATCATAAAGCAGAACGAAGCGTTTACGAGCGCCCGCCGCGCCGCGCCGAGGCGCCCGAATCGCCAAGCGGGATGGGAGCTGGTGGAGGGTGTGTGCGCAGTGGGTTCAAATGGCGAAGCCGATGGAGAGCGTGGGATATGGAGGTTCAAATGGCGAAGCAATTGGTTGTTAGTGATTCCCTGTGTGAGTGATTTCGGGCGCGTCAACAGCTTAGGTCATTAGTCCCATAAAGTGAATTGCATGCTTTTTTCCTCGTGAGGTGGCGGTGATCTTCCCTCGCTGGATGGCGAGATCTACCATCGGCTAGCGGGTTTTCCCTCAACCAGGTATCTCCCACAAACAGGGCACCGCCCCAGCCGGGACAAGCTTTAACTTCGGCCAGATCGGTCTCCCGGCATGTGTGGCAGAGTAGGGCTCGTTAGTCTAACTTTGTCCCTTAACGGTTTCCTACCCCTAACCTACATCACACTATCACATATAGCGGGAGCTTAGAGTTTGTCCCAGTTGGAGCGGTGCTCTGCTGATGGGAGATACCTGTTGGGGAAAACTCTTCAAGCCGACGTCTTAAGTCGGCTCTCGTCATCCATCGGGGAAAGATCACTTCCCGCGATAAAACGTGCACTACACGTATGAGACCTTTACCGTAGACGCGCCCGAAAACACTAATTAATCGGTCTATCAATGGAAGGTTGATGGACCTGGATGATGGATAAGAACGGGGCTTGAGCCTCCTTGAGTAAATGAGTCGGCGGTTGTGGTTTGCCATTACATTCCACTCTAAGAAGGCTGCTAGGCTGACAGTGAGGGGTGTCTACTGATGACTTCATGATATTTGAATGATTGTAATGAATAATGGTCAGACACGTGGAGAACCAAACAAAACCCGAATTACTTAGTGAATCATTTAGTACATCATACGTTGAAATCTAACTTGCAATCGGTTGCTTCACTTATGCATCTGTGTGTATGTGCTATTATTTCTATCGAAGTTGAGAAGGAGAAAGTGTTACATCCATTCCACGTTCCATGAATTTCAACGACTGAGAGCAAGATACACGATATTGGGAGACGCATTATCCGAAAATCGTTAGCCTTATCGAAGAAGAAAAGTACATGCCAAAGTTAACTAAAGTACAAAGAAAGAATGCTCGTGTTTAGCCGGCCCGGTGGCTGAGATCGCTAAGGTAGTAGTGTCGTAGTGATCACGGACCGAAGGGTCGCGGGTTCGAGTCCCGCCTCGGGCATGGTTGTATTTGTGTTCGTCCTTTCACCCCTCATCATCAATCACCATATCGTTTCATCCACATAGTTACCATACCGTTAACAGCAATAGTGGTCGCTAATGACCTTAGATGTTGATGCGACCTTAAATAAACAAAACAAAAAAAATGCTCGAATTTGATTTAAGAGCTAGATACAGATTAGCGGAAATACCATACGTGCCAGAGACCACGTCACTGGACACTGCGTCAGACAACGCGGTTGTGTTGCAGGTGTGGCAATGAGGATGAGTGAAGGCGATGTCATGCAAATAAGGCTTGCTGCTGGGTAGGTGGGGGAGATGGCTCGCGAACAAGGTCAGAGAGATCGCGCGCAGGAGGATGAGATATCGTACTCGTGTGGACAGAACTGCGGTGAGCTCTGGAAGGTTGGTAAATGTGTGCGGAAAAGAAAATCGCGGCTCAAAGTGAGGTTAGGAATAGCAAAAAGACGAAAACAAAAGCGAGAAAGGTGATAATTGTGACAGAAATAGGAGGTAGAGGATACGAATAAATCGTTCCAGATCTAATAGGAAAAGATAAGATCCATTGTGGAGCAATTCTTAGATCAAATATTTCATCTCCATGGGCCATGTGGGAGATGTGAAAACTCCAGGAGATCAGAAATGCGAAGTCGCATCACGTAATACAGAAGCTAAACACGAGTATTATTGAGAGAAAAACCAAACTGTCGTTATCGTATCGTTGAGGTAAAAATACGCGACTGTCCTAATAGATGTATCTACAACAAAGCTAAGAAGTTTGATTGCGGTAATCATAGAGTTGGTTTTGTACACTTTAGTTATAATACAGCTGCTTTAGTAGATTCTTTATAATATATCCACGTTCTTCATACTTCTTTGTGAATAAAGTTTCAACAACGCAGCTTTGCTTGTAACTTAATGTATTCTACAAATAACTATAACTTACCTTGTAAGAGTCCCCCGATTTTTAACTTCCCACCTCACACTGAGTATAAATCTCCCTCATTGTCAAAATCTTTTGTTTAGTTGAAAAATCATGAGGATTGGAAGGCATTTATGAAATTCAAGGAGAAAAACTTCGCCTAGGTGGTTTAAAAGATAGGTATATAACCAGTGAAACGGATCAGAGAACCAATAATGCGGCCGACTGCAATTCTTGATCACTTTACAGACACGTTTGTTGTGTAGATTAAAACGGAGCCCACGGCACAGCTTAGCATAGGTATGGCGAGATTTTTAAAGCGAGATCGAAGAAACGTTTATAGGCTCGACCCGGCGGGCAACTTTCCTCTACAGCGAAACTACCTTAGCCAAACGCAAACCATATCCTGTCAAGCAACTCAAGGTGAAAAGCATCGCCAGAGAACCTAATAATTTCAGATAGACTTTGCGATAACAAACGTTCTAACCATCTGTTGTCCTACAGTGGGAAGGCAGCTTTCGAGCATATACTATTCGTGTGACATTCTGACATTATAAACACGTCTAAAAGAAGTAGATACTCCCATAACATACATCAAAAATTAAATATTCAGTATATATATATATATATATATATATATATATATATATATATATATATATATATATATATATTTCGTTCAGTTTCCAGACAGCATTTCAAAAGTAGTGCATACAAAACAATAGCACATAAAATTGCAAATATTCAGTTTCCAGCATATTGAAAACAATAATGCTGGTAAGAATTTCCAGAACAAAAATAAATACATTTCTGAACATTTCATCACACTATTCGATTTTTCACTTCATGTAATAACTTTTTTCTATTTTGTAGAGATTTTGAAGATTGTCTTTGAACACTTTCCAGGAGATGGGTCAGACTAGAGAAACGACTATGCAAAATCTGGGTGTTACCGCTTCCAGTACCTCGTTAATCTCGCAGCCATAAATTTTAATTTATGGTTGCTCACGCTTCGCATAGGACCTTACGTTAACTGTTCAGGTTTCTTGTGCTAATTTTCTCGAAGGTCACTAAGTTACCAATTACATTCACTGCAGATGCAGGGTGCTTAACAGTTTTTAAAAATGTTTATAAACGTGAAGTTTATCATAATTTATCGTATAATCGCCATCGTTTTAATGTTTTCAATTTTACTTACAACGAAAACACTTGAAAACTTTGTAAATATTACATAGTTTGTTTCCCACATACATATACACAAAATTATTTAGTAACTGAAGTACTAAAACACACAATACAACCGCGTTTTAATTATTATCTTGTTGCTTGCAGCATTAATTTTTTGTTGCAAACAAACACTTCTTTTCAGTGTTACAAGAAATTTCACACGTTCCGCTTTAATTTTCAGAAAATTAAAAACGCCAACATTAATTATTGAAATGAAGCCATTATCGCCGTGGCACTCCATTAAGCGAAGTGCGCGAGTAATGTTAAGTTTAGTAATTCACGTCGGAAGTACCACGTACGAGGAGAACAATTCACGGTCTCATTCTCGGGAAATGTTCTGAGAGATGTAATGACTCGGTAAGCGATTCACTCGTTTTAACAACAGTTGTGTGCAGTTACTCCAAGCAAGATAAAATAGCCAGTCATGTTCAGTAATATCTAGGATTTGGCAAACGTTAAAATAATAGAAATGACAAGAATGGGCTAAGATAGTGCACTTATTAACTTCTCTGAGAAAAATGGAAAGTCGAGATAAACTATAGCAACATATATTTAGGCATTTAATACTCGTAAATAATTAATGCGAAAGTCTGAGGAGATCCAATGTTCTTAATAAAATAAAAGACATTCTTCTGCGCAGTGCTTCGAACCATCTATCCGATGCCTGGTCCCCGCTGTGCTGGTACTTTTCAGTAACAAACAAATGAGGTGAAATATCCAAAGTATTTCTTTTTAGAAAATAAGATTAGAGAAAGTTCATTAAGAAATTTTCCGCGGCCGAAAAAACCAAAACCAAAAAAAGGAACTGATATTCCCCTTTCAAAAACGGACATAAATTTGTACGAAGGAGTGCTACGTTTCCGTCAGTCATTTTATGAAAATCATTTGTGGGGTTAAAAAATGTATTTAGAATAAGGTTTCGAAAAATATTTTTTTAAATTTTGATAAAGAAGTAACAATGATCTCTTCAAACCATTGACTTATTCCAATGGAACTATTGCAACCGGGAAATGCAACATCGGAACGGAATGATTGGCATTATTATATACATGTATATATTGGGATTAGGATCCTTTCCTTTGATCATAAAGCCCCATGATTGGTGAGTAAAGGATACAGATAATGGGGAGAATAATGAAGAAATTGTGGGTTAAGAGGTAGGGAAAATGAGAGAGTCCAGCGAAAGAAAAACTGCGGCAACCTTTCCATCTACCACAAATTCCACTATGGGGATCGAAGCTGAGTTTCAGCGGTGGGTGGCTTGTGCACTAGCCAACACGTCAGGAACCACCCCCTTCAGTGACGAAGACAGTGAATAAAGAATTCTGGGCGATGGAACAAGTTTACATGAGCCTTGAAACTCCTAACCCGTCTCCTTTTCCAATTTTGGTTGATTTAGGAATGAAAGATGGCAGTCAGTGTTGCTGACAAAGTAGGATAACTAGTAACTAATAGTGTAAAAGAAACTATTTTTAAACAAAACTGAGCTAAAGATTTAATGCAATAGTTCTGTCGTCGAAATAACAAACCCCCACTCCTCTCTCATCTAGTGATATCAGCATTCAATGATGATTTATTATTTCGTGCTTCCAGGCACTTGAACTGGGATCTTTAGTCCCGTAGGTGTAGTGTATGTTTTATCACGGGAAGTGGCAGTCTCCTCCGGTGGATGATGAAATTCGGTGCTGAGTTACAGACAGGCTAGCGGTGTTTCCCTCAAACAGGTATCTCCCATTTGCGCTGCATGTCCGATCCGAAGCATGCTCGAAGTTCCTGACATTTGTGCTAAGGGAGTGAGTGTAAGAATGTAAGTAAAGGATGGGGATAGGTCAAGGAAGAGAAAAGATCGCGCGCTATTTGTGACCTATTTGTTACAACACTGAATCGGCATTAGCCTGGTTTTGATCGGAGAAACAACCAAAAACTACCGATCAGAGCAGCCACCCGCTAGAATTCTCCTCCAGACAGTGGCTGAATTCGACGTCACTGAAAAGCTAGAGTCGAAAATTCTGCCACGGTCGGGACTCGAACAATAGGACTTCCCGGTCAGAGTCATTGCAGTGACATCAGTTGACGCCCTGAGCCACCTCGGCCGGAATCCGGGCTCGAGAAACCGTGCGCGGATAATAGCCGATATTTCACCTGCGCAAGGACGAGGCGGCGCTCGCTCCGCTTTCATGTGGGCGGCGAGGACGAAGAGGACGGCGAGGACGGCCGTCCGGTGCGGCGCCGTCCGCGTCGGTTTGTGGGTCAGGGGCGGGCGATGTAAAGTCGCTCGAGACACAGGAGGAGTTATGATTCTGCGAGAATATCACGACCCGGTCGCACGAAACTTTCTGGCGATTACAAAGTAAATGGTAAGAAACTGTGAGAGACGCCCGATCGTGACTCTCACAACTGCTTTCTTCAATAGGGGCACGGGAAGTAGATGTAATTTAGCAGGCTATAAAAATGTGCTACCTTTGATGGATTTGGTGTTTCAGTCAGATGGTGGGTCAGGTCGCATCAACATCTTGGTCATTCACTTTTGGAGTGAACGTTATGGTAACTGTGAAGATGAAGCGAAATGATGATGAAAAGGAGTGAAAGGACAAACAAATACAACCATGCCCGAGGCGGGATTCAAACCCGCGACCCCTCCGGTCCGAGATCACTACGACACTATTGACTTAGCGATCTCTGCCATCGGGCCGGCGGAGTTTCAAAATTGTGAGCCCCGAATGACACATTTTAACTATGCGAAATTATACGTTATATGAACATTATAGATGAAAATTAATAATAAATAAAATGAATGTTGATAATATGCAATATGTAAGGAGGGGCTTCTCGGGCCATCACGTAGCTACAGATTTCTGCAAACGTGCGTAGAAATGTTTTCAAGTTCAAATGCAGTAGACTAAATGATTAAGTAGCATATACTTAGTAATCTTGTAATAAAGAATTGACACAGTATATTGCAAAATTGCATGATTGGGTTCACCAACCCATGTAACTTTCTAATAATAATCTTTAAGAAAATGACAAAATATATTGTTATTAGTAGAGTTCTTTTTCACAAATGTATCTGACTAAAATGATGAGATGACACTACGAAACAAAAAAAATAAAAAACCTAGCAACGGTAATACCCAACAACATAAATTGTTACAGCTTCTTGTCATTTTCATAATCTATTCTTAAAACTGTAGCAATTTAAAAAAAGAAATTGAAAATAATAATAATAATAATAATAATAATAATAATAATAATAATAAAGGTGAAAATATCTCGTCGAAGACAAAGCGTCGGGAAGTGAGTCAAGGCAAAGACCAACCGGCCGCTTCAAGAAAGGGGCTGTCGACGTCGTTCCTTTGCACCCACGCCTCGGCCTCCTGCACTGGCTCGAGCCAGGGACCACGGGTAGGGGGAGGGGGAGGGGGAGGGAGGCCAGAGAGTGGGGGCAGGGGTGGAGCACGTAGGCGCACAGTTCGTGGAAGTCGCGTCGCGAGGATTTGAACTGTGTCAGCCTCCCTCGGCCGGATGGGCGATGGCGCAAGCTCGGCAAGGTACACGCAAAATTCAGCGGGAGGAGTCGCTGACTGGGCGATGGATGTACAGCCCGGTTCGTAAAGGATGTTTAGCCAAAGAATGGGGGACTACGTAGGAAGTGTTTGTTTATTTGGAAAGAGGCGAAGCGATTCTGCATCTGAAGCTTGCCAGGAGTAGCTTTACAAATCGTACTGCGCAACTACATTGCTAGTTCATCTGTAAACTAGTTTGCCTACGTAAAATTTACTCTTTAAGTAATCTAGAGCAATCTGTTTAGGGAACCGAGTTGTTCTTAACTTTAAGCAGCGATGTGTAGTCAATAAAAGAATTAAACTTTGTATTTGCTTGACAAAAGTGGAACTAGTTCATAGACACACTCCAACTGGAGAGAGTGTAATATACATCGCATTTAATTTGTTCGAAAAATATAAAAAATATAAGTATTGAATATACTAATTCTCGCGTGGTCTTCCCGTTGTTTAAGAGAAAACGTGAATTATATAAAAAAAAACGACATGATTTGTTGAATTTGTGAAAATTTCTTACGTCTTTCTCGTGATTGGTAGAAAAAATAGGTTTTATTATCTGGAAATGTTTAAAAGTTGCATCAACTGAACAATAAACTGTGTAGGGAAGCAAGTTATTCTTAACTATCTATGGGGAAAAGATGCGTACTGTCAATTACAGGAATCAAACGTCTATTTATTAGCTGAATGTTGAACTAGTTCACACACATTCCGAGCGGGGAGAGTGTAATATAAAAGAGATCGCGAAACGCACGGTCCCTTTCTATATTCCTAATATGGAATAGTTTCCTAAACAGTGTTGTGTAAACGGTAGGCGAAACACAAAATGTTGAAACAACTTACACCTCATGGACGACCGTGACCTCTGCAGTACGTGACATGATTGTTACGACCTAGAATGGAGTAATTTTTTCGCGAACACCCTCGGCGATTGGATTTCTTTCACTCCGCAGCTGGCAAGAGGAACAATGGTCAGCGAAGATAATACGACTTTAAAAGAAGATTAAATATTACGTAAGTAACGAAGGAAATGACGCGTTATTTGATAAACCTACGTCGGAGCAAAATAGAGCACGTGCCCCTTTGATAAATGGTACAAGTTACCTTATTTCCATCAACGTCCTCCAGAAGGACAAACGCAAATTCGCTCTGGGCCAGCACAAGGTGAACGGGGTGAGTTGACACGACAATAAACCAGAGTCCAGGAATATGCGCGTGATTGACGTTCCTTCAAATAGAAAGTCCGCGCAAAGCGCGCGTGTGACCGCGCGGCGGTGGCGGTGGAAATGGAGGTGTTGATGGTAGCGATGGTGGTCGTGATTATTATGGTGGTTGTAGTGGTGGTCGTGATTATTATTATGATGGTGGTGGTGGTCGTGATTATTATTATGATGGTGGTGGTGGAGGTCGTGATTATTATGGTGGTGGTGGTGGTAGTGGCGGTCGTGATTATTATGGTGGTGGTGGTGGTCGTGATTATTATGGTGGTGGTGGTGGTGGCGGTCATGATTATTATGGTGGTGGTGGTGGTGGTGGTGGTGGTGGCGGCGGTCGTGATTATTATGATGGTGGTGGTGGTCGTGATTATTATGGTGGTGGAGGTGGTGGTTTTCGCCGTGATGATGGTGATGGCAGAGCCGGGTTAATATGTCAAGGGCCCTTAACATGATCATACTGAGGGACCCACATTAATACTGAAATCTTGAAAGATTCGTACTGAAACGAATTTGAATGTCAACCTTAGTATTTGCAATTTAGAAAGCGGATGTTATAGAAATCGTTTGAGGCCTCTAAACACGTGCTTATATGTTAGTCCACCCAAGGGCGATGCTGGTCATCAAAGTGGTCGCTGTATTAGTGGTGGTGATGGTTGTAGTGAAAACAATAATAGTGTTATTGGAGGCAATATTGAAGATAGGGGCAGAGGTGTTAGTGGCAGCGGTGATAGTGGCAGCGGTGATAGTGGCAGCGGAGATAGTGGCAGCGGAGATAGTGGCAGCGGAGATAGTGGCAGCGGTGATAGTGGCAGCGGTGATAGTGGCAGCGGTGACAGTGGCAGCGGTGACAGTGGCAGCGGTGATAGTGGCAGCGGTGATAGTGGCAGCGGTGTTATTGACAGTGGTGATAGTGGCAGTGATTACAGTGGCAGTGTTTATAGTGGTAGTGGTCATAGAGGTGCTAGTAGTATTGGCAGAGTTAGCGGTGGCGGAGGTAATGACAGCTATAGTAACAGTGGCTGTGGTGACACCGGTAACAGTGGATGCAGTGGCAGTGGCGATGGCAGCAACTGTGGAGGCGGCCGTGTGTCCGTGGCGTGGCGTGGCGTCGCGTGGCAGTTGCGCAAAGGTTTGCGAGAACGCGACGCGCCTCCGGAGGCATTCGCTCTGCCCCGCCCCGCCCCACCTCGCTCTCGCATCTGGTGCATCGGCACTCGGCACGCGCTCCGCTTGCCAACACGCGAGCCACACGCGTCCCCCTCCCCTCTCCATCCCCCCCTCCCCGTGGACGAGGCGGCGCGCGGCCGGCAGCGGTCACGCTCAAGGCGCGGGCGGAGGCGCAGGAAACTAAGACGCAGACGCAGGAAACAAACGAAGAAGGGAGAGGTGTCTCGCGAAGGAGGTTAAGACTGAGAGGAGGAGAGCGCGTCAACTAAGGTTATTAATCCCGTAAGCGTAGCGCATGGATTCATCAAGCTGGCCATGTTCTTGCCCAGCTGGATGACGAGATCCGTTGGCTTGCAGTTGTTGTTGCTGTTGTTGTTGTTGTTGTTGTTGTTTTTGTTATTATTGTTATTTTCATTCATTCAGGTATCTCGCACCAGCAGGTACCAATCCAGCTGAGACAGGCTATAAGCTCCCGATTTTTCGCCCGACACGTGTGGTAGTGTAGTGCATATAATTGAGTGTGCAAGTGCTGGGTGAGATTAGGACAAGAAAGAGGAAGGAAAGATCGCGATCCAGGACCTGTTTGTTAGGGTACTGTTCCGACATTCGCCTAGTGTGGATTGTAGAAAAAAGGGAAAGGAAAACTACTGATCAGAGCAGCCGACCGCTACAATTCTCCTCCAGGCAGTGGGTGAACTCGGTGGAGCTATATAGCTAGTATCGAAAATCATGTCATCGTCTGGACTCAAATCCTAAGACTTCCCGATCAGAGGCACATCAGTAACATCAATTGATGCCCTCAGCTACAGTATGAAGGCCATGTTAGAAGCGTTGTTTGTACTGAAGGTTGAGGGAGAGTAGAAAGAGGAGAGGAGTAAGATAGCTCATACACAATCGGAATTAGAGAGTTTTACCCGTGCGGATTTGCTCGTCTCGTGGTTTATCGCCTTCCGAAGTCGTCCACATACACCCAGCTACTATGTCAGCTATACTGAGCCCGAAGCTTAACTACAATCATCTCAGGTTAAAAACAAAGAATTGTATCCGATACAAATTTACAACCAGGATTCCAGTGACCGCGTATACTGAAGAAAATTAGGATCCTACGGATTTAACTCGTGACCGTTGTACCCTCGGTGGTTTTCACCCGGACGCCTACAACGGCACGGGTGGAACTGTCACGTACCGCGGACGTGTATGGGTCTCGCAAGAGAAGCAGGCAGCGCGGCCACAGGGCGGGTCGTCGCCTGCGGTAGCGACAGCGGCGGCGATAGCCCAGGCGGAGGCGACGGCGGCGGTGGAGCTCGGTCGGCGAACCCGGGATGGAGCGTGGCGGCCGAGATTGCGGATACACCGGACAGCCCAGCGCGACGCGCTTCGCGGAGAAAGCGAACGGAAAGAGATAAGAAGCAACAAACTGCGTTTGAGAACGTCTTTATGCCTTTTTGATCATACCTGCAGATAAAAGGTACGAAGGACGGGTGTTGGTGGTATGATTTGAATAATATCATATAATGTCGGAAATAGATGGTGGCAATTAAGAAATAGTTGAATGCTGATAGCGATGGCGAAATGTGAGGTAGGGCGAAAACCACCTTCCAACCTACTGTATCCATTACAAATTCGACCAGTATGGACAGGGATTTGAGGATCGGAACCCAGAGGCTGCAATGAAGCACTACTGCACGGGTCGCTTCGAGAATGAGTGAAAGCTGAACACTAGGTGTAGACAGATGTGAATGAGGAGGAATTGACTTAAGAGACCAAAAAGAGAAGGAAAGAAGTTAACACTACAATTGTCACATTTAAAGTAATAATAAAAGTGTTAAAGTAGTAATTGTAGTTGCACCGTCAAAGGAAGGAGTGATGAACCATAGAAGTGGTGAAGGAATACAATAACGGGAAAGATAACGTGGAAAATCATGAAAGTAGAATATACTAGATTTGTAGAGAACTACGAAACTCAATATTCTAACTCACTCAAATTTGGACAAGAAGGACGGGAAAAAACGAAAAAATCAAAGAACACGAATGAAGATGGAATCATGCTTTATCTGAGAGGGAGAGAGAGAGAGAGAGAGAGAGAGAGAGGGAGAGAGGGAGAGATAAATAGAAGGGGCGAAGAGTGAGAGGAGGGAAGAGGGGTCAATGCGAGGAGAAAGAGAAAAAAGAGAGATGGGAGGGAAAGAAGAATGGGGACAAGATAGGGGATTGATAACATGAACATCAAAATAATGAGAAATATATCTGGAAGAAAGGGAAGTTACAACGACGAAAAACAAGTCCAGAACAATGACAAAGGCAAGGCGTAAATCGAGAAAACGTACGTCTGAGATCGCCATGCACAACGCACGAACCGAAGTGAAAACCCTACGAGAGCGGGAGAAACAGCAACAAAAGTCGAATGGCGAAAGCGAGCAACGAGCGGCGGCAACGGCCAAGAGGCGGGCACCGGTCTCGGCTGGAGGGCGGGGGCGGGGGGGGCGGCGCGCAGCTGGGCGCGCGCGGGCCGCGAGCGGGGGCCGCCGACTCGGCAGCGCCGCGGCGGGCGCGCGGGGCGTGGGTTCGCGGCCGGGCGCTGCCGTGGCCCTCGCCTGGCCGCCAGCCGGCCGAGCCCCGCGCCACGGCGCTGCCATCCGCCGCCAGCTGGCTCCGGGACGAGTGGAGGGGAGCGGGAGGGGTGGTGTTGGGCGGGTCGCGGCGAGGAGGTGCAGCGGGAGGAGAGGTGTTGGGTGGGTCGCCAGTAGGGGTATACTTGGGTTTTCGTAACGTGGCGGATGACATTAGGTCATTTTTACATCTCCCGACTTATAAAATGAACTTTTCAAGGGGATCATGGTCTCAAACATGTGCTTATCACAGTTATAAAGATTCATTTTATATTGCTGAAGGTGTAAAAATGATCTAATGTCATCCGCCACGTTACGAAAGCCTAAGTATAGCTGGAAGAGAGGTATTGAGCGGGTCGCCAGGAGGGGAGGTGTTGGGCGGGTTGCAGCGAGGAGGGGGAGCGGGGTAAAACGGAACGGGCGGGGAGCCGCATGCGGGAATGGTGGCCGAGGCGGGGGAGCGGGGCGGGCTGGGGATACGGACGAAGCAGCAGCGACGACACTGAAGGGAAGTTGTGAGTCTGAAGCAAAGTACTGCCGAGTAGAGTAAAACGGGATATAAATTTTCAGAGCGCGGTAGAACGGGGCATAGAACGTCAGACCGGGGAAGATCGGGGAGGTCACAGAGGGTGTGCTGAACGTGGAGAGCAGGTCGGTGAGGAGGAGGAAAGGGAGGGGATGGAATCACGGGGAAGGCAGAGCGAAATGGGCAAAGCGGTGAGGGCAAACGGGGGGAGAGTTCCGGTGAAGAAAGAGTGAGGAGGCAAGATTGAGAAGGAAAGAGCGGGCGATCAGGCAGGCAAGAGCAATGATGGAAGGCGCAGGGGGCATAGCGGAAAGAGAAGAGCGAAGAGTAAGGTGAGTAGAGCGGGGAGGTCAGAGCAGGGTGGGTGGAATGGGAGGGCAGAGCGGGGAGGGCAGAGTGAGAAGGGCAGAGTGGGGAGGGTGGAGTTGGAGGAGCAGAGTGGAAAGGGCAGAGCGGGAGCGGCAGAGCGGAAAGGGGATATCGGAAAGGATAGAGCGGAAAGGGGATATCGGAAAGGATAGAGCGGAAAGGGTAGAGCGGCAAGGGTAGAGCGGCAAGGGCAGAACGGAAAGGGCAGAACGGAAAGGGCAGAACGGAAAGGGCAGAACGGAAAGGGCAGAACGGAAAGGGCAGAACGGAAAGGGCAGAACGGAAAGGGCAGAACGGAAAGGGCAGAACGGAAAGGGCAGAACGGAAAGGACAGAGCGGAAAGGGCAGGTCGGAAAAGGCCGAACAACGAGGACAGCAGGGAGAGCAGGCAAAAATAAGCGGAGCGGTACGATCCTACAGCGGAGGACACCGTGCTCCGAGAGGTGGAGTGGGAGGGGCACGAGCGAAAGGCGAAAGAGAGTAGTTCGTATTCGCCGGTGTCCCCGTGCGAGAGAGAGCGAGCGAGCGCGCGCGGAGCTATAGAGACTCGGGAGTCCGGACTCGCCGTGGCTGCGTGATTGCGCCGCGGCGATGCGCGTCCAAAATGGTATTGGCGCGGAAGGACCGTCCTCACGCTTCATCTGACTCCGCACAAAGGCGCGCCAACAGGCGACGCAGAAGCGCTGCCGCTCAAAGGACGCGGCGGGGGCCACGGTTGCGGTACATTGATTTCTAATACAACCTCCCCGACAATCGGTCTTTGTGCGCATTGAAATGCATATGCGAATACCTGCCTTGTATTTTTGAGAGTAGAAGAATTCTTCTGTTGGAAAGGTACAGAAGAAACTTTTTTAAAGGCGGTCTTTGAACTCGTACTTTGCGGAATGCATTTGAATGTAAACAAGTGAAATATTTGCGATTCTTGGTAAAAGGAGACTCGGGAATTGAATTCATTCTTTTGTTAGTTCATTTTCTGTGTAGAAAGTCCATAAAATGAGTTTATAGTGATTTTTAAACTTTCTGTGCCAATGCACACCACGGATATAACCATTCACATAGATATTTTTTTATTTCTTTATACACAATTAATGTACCTCATTTTAGAGTATGTTTGCAGAAATGTTTTCTAGTTTTTTTTAACGTTTCAAGAATTTTGAATGTTTCATTTTATCTCTATTTTATTCGAAACTACCTCCGTTTTAGCGATTGTTCTGTATCTTTTTAATTTTGTGATTAACAGAATTCTAAAAAGAATTAATTGAAGGACTCATGCAAAAATGTTATCAGTATATGCTTGAGCATATTCTGCAGCTAGGTACAACCCGTTCTGCAGCGCGGGTGCGACCTTCGGGAGAAGCGACCGTTCACACTTGCTTCCTTCACTGCGCCCGTTGCCGCCACCCACATCTCTCACATGGGAAAACTTTACCTCGTTTGAATGGACGCATCAGCAGATTCGTTTAAAAATTCTACCATTAATCAACTTCGGAGTGGTCTTCCTAGCAGTGTATACATTCTAATTTAATGGAATAAGGCTTGTACTCTTCCTAGAGGAACCAGACGGAGGAACCTGAAGGATAGCCGCTGGGAGTCGTCGAGGGGGAAATTAAATTTATTTTCAGTGTTTTATTTATTAAACACTGCTAAGACACCCACTCCCAAGTTGATCAATGGCAGAAATTTTAAAAGAAATTTCTCCTCATAAGTTAATTCGTTCATAGGAAGATCATTTTAAATGAAAGAAACACGCAATTTTCTCAACGCCAATCACTCATTTATCACACATTATTACACAATTCAATCACTTACTTCTAAAATTACACGATCGCGCTCTGTAATTATTATGAGCTTTTACATATTGACTTACATTTGCAAAATAAAAACATTTTTATCGGAAAAATGGGATTGGATGAATCGGGATCAATGCCAATTGACGAATGGTCGTCGCTTACTCTGTGATTTTCGAGAATCTGATGAGTGGCGGGCGGACCAAGGGTCTTCGCAGTGATACTGTGAGTGTTCGCCATGTAGGACCGCGTGCGGCGATCGACTGTTTTTCGCATAATGTAGTGCTCTAGTGCATACCACTCCTCAAGTAAATACTCCCCAATGCCCACCGCCTGTCCAGTCGACTCCGTGGCTTCTCCCCGCTCCACGTCATCCAGACGACGCTGAAGGAAGCTCCGCCAACATCCGCGTTCCTCCATGTCGGCCGCATGGCGATTTCGCGCCTTTTCTGAACGCGGTGGTGGTGGTGGTGGTGGTGGTGGTGGTGGTGGTGGTGGTGGTGGTGGTGGTGGTGGTGGTGGTGGTGGTGGCGGCGGCGGCGGCGGCGGCGGCGGTGGTGGTGGCGGCGGTGGTGGTGGCGGTTGGTGGCGATGGTGGTGGTGGCGGCGGCGGTGCTGGTGGCGGTGGTAGTGGTAATGGCGGTGGTGGTGGTGGTAGTGGCAGTCATGGCGGTGGTGGTGGTGGTGGTAGTGGTGGTGGTGGTGGTGGTGGTGGTGGAGGCGGTGGTGGTGGCGGTGGTGGAGGTGGAGGTGGAAGTGGAGGTGGAGGCGGTGGCGGCGGACGTGCACCTCTGTGCTCATGAATGCTGCGTTATTCACGCGAAAATACGCCCACCCACTGAACAAGGGATCGCTTTGTGGTTGCGAAGATTCCCGTCGGCGTCGTTGCAAGCGAATGCAACGGCCCAAGTTCTTGCTTTTTTTAAGTCGCAAATACCTGCAAACTACTGCTAAAGACATACATCCACAATGTGCAGGTCTTGCTTTTATGATCAAATCCCGCGTAACTGATGTTTTCATCACGTGTCTGTACCGTCAAAGGCAAAAAGAAACCAACAAGCATCGTGCACTATTTCTCGAGTAAAGACTCCAGTCTCGACTAATAGGCTCACTGAATTTTTACAAGTAAGGCTTCACTAGAAACATATTTTTGGTACGTTTAACGACATGCATCTTATTTCATCAACGGCGTTTTTATATAACGAGATTTATGAAGTTCTCTTCCTCTTGAAATTAAGCATAACTTGAAACTAGACCCTTAGATCCTCGTTTTCGAGTTTCCCGAAATCTACAAGGTGCGCTCCTCAGGCCCTAACATACCGAACGAGACCTTTTTAACAACCAAAGACATTTTTGGGAGATACACTCTTGTGCGTACTACAAATCCGAAGATATACATACATACATACATACATTTATTTGAACTACAATTGGGTATGACCCGGTGGCAGTTAATTAACAATAATTACAATAATAATAACACTTAACATTAATAATAACAACAATATGAATAATAATAATATCAATAATAATAACAATATTAATAATAATAACAATAATAATAAAGGAGTACAATACAAGCCGAGCATGCAATAATCCTACTATCACAAATATTAAGTATTATAACAAATATTTCAACTCGTATGATATATAATAATTATAATTATATATCGGTGATGCTAAAATTTAATACAAGCTACATAAATATTGGCTAAATTTATTGTTTTTAATTCATTGATCGCGTTCACTACAATTAACTGCACGACACTGCACTGCACAACACTACACTACACTACACTACACTACACTGTTATTGCTTTGAGTTACACTGACCAGCACTTCACCGCGCTTCACAGCACTTCACGCACTTCACAGCACTTCACCGCACTTCACAGCACTTACTCATTTAATGTCTATTACTATCATATTGTTCTAACTTATTTCTAAAACTTCGAACACTTAGAGGAAAAGCTTTGAAAATTGTTGCAGGTAAACTGTTCCAATCTTTAATTGTTCTATTACAAAAGGAAAATTTCCCAAGATCTGAATTTTGTTTCCTTGTTCGAATTTTGTGAGTGTGATCGCTTCGGCCGAAATAATTTGGTTTTTCTAGTCTAACCTGAATTTCCTTCCAAGCTGTTTGACCTACGTACGATTTATAAAGAGCGCAAAGCCTCGCCCTTGTTCTTCTCATTTCTAGAGGTTCCCATGCCTTTTTTATCGCGTTAGTTCTATAGGTAAACTTATTCGCTTTTCTCTGTATTCTATCTAGATTTTTCCGGTGCGACTTTCTGTATGGATCCCAACATGCCACTCCGTATTCCATGAGAGGGCGAACCAGCGAAAAATATGCTAATTCTTTTGCGTTTGCAGAGCTTTTCTTTAGAATTCGCATTACAAAATGCAAAGACTTCCACGTTTTCCTAACTACCTGATTTATATGCTTCTCCCACCCTAATTTACTATCTATATGAATGCCTAAATACTTGCATGATGAGACTCTTGGGATGATGACCTCACCTAAACGATAGTCTGGTTCCTCATAATTTCGTCCCCGCCCGAACGTTATTGTTTTGCTTTTCGATCCGTTAATTCCCATGTCATTTTTTTCAGCCCAATCACGTAAATGTTCTAAATCCTGCTGTAATATTTGTTCGTCAGCGCTACTTTTGATTTTTCGGTATATAACACAATCGTCTGCAAATAAACGCACCTTTGATTGTATGTTAACATGGAGATCATTTACGTACGCTAAGAAAAGTAATGGCCCTATGACACTTCCCTGTGGAACCCCTGAAGTAACAATACCCGTAGTTGAAAACTGAGTGCCAATTCGAACTTTTTGTTTCCTGTCTCTAAGAAATTCGCTTACCCACTTCACAACTCTAGCATCAATTCCTGAAGCTAATAATTTCCTGATAAGTATGTTATGCGGTACTACGTCGAATGCTTTCGCAAAGTCGATTACGATTGCATCCACCCTCCCACCCGCGTCAACTTCGTCAGCTAGATCTTGCAAAAGAGAAACGATTTGGCTTTCGCACGAATATTTACTTCTAAACCCATGCTGTCCGTGAAAAATCCAGTTCGCTTTTTCCCATTCGCGGCGAATGTACCCGGCTATTAAATGCTCCATTATTTTGCATACTACTGATGTGAGCGATACTGGTCTATAATTACAAACTTTCGTTTTATCACCTTTTTTGAAAATAGGGACCACTATAGCTGTCTTCCAATCGTCTGGTAAACTTGCATTATTGATTGAAACATTGAATAATCTTAACAAATACGGCAATACTGCCTCCCCACCGAGTTTAATAAAATCTGTCGAGATGCCGTCTGGTCCGCGTGATTTACCGTTTTCAGTGATTTTATACGTTTGCGGAGTTCCCATGCATGAAGCTTGAACTGGTTTTCTATTGGAAAATAATGAACTTGCTCCTGCGCCCGTTTTGGTTTGAATACTGATACAAAATACGCGTTGAACGCATTTGCTTTCGCTTGGTCGCCGTGCAATGGCGCGTTATCTGCGTCTAGAATTTCCTGAATTTCTTCCTTATTCCCCCGGCGTTTGCGGACATATTTGTAAAAGTCTGACCAATTATTTCTTCCTGTCTCCAAAATATTTCTTAAAAATAATTCATGCGCAATTTTCTTTTCTTTTTCTAATTCCCTGTAGAATTTTTTAAAAGTTATCATGTCAGCAATGCTGCGATGTCTCCTATTAAATGCTAGTCTAACTTTTCTCTTTAAACGCCGTACCGCCCCGTTATAATATTCAGGATCAGGATTACTTTTCAGTATTTTGCAAGGAACGAACGTATCTAAAGCTGTTTCTACGATTGTTTTAAAAGCCCCCCATTGTTCCTCCATACCCCCTTCTGTTCTTAGAAAATAGTCGTATTTTTCCCTTAAGAAACTACGTAAACCTTCGACGTTTGCTTTTCTATATTGCCTGACTATCGTTCCTTTCACCTTAGGTCGCGTAATTACATTTGTTTGTACTTCTACCATCACTGCTTTGTGGTCGCTAATCCCCAGAAAGACGTCGCAAGAAAGGAACATTTCTGCAGGGTGAACAAGGAAAATGTCCAAAATTGCGCTCTGCCGCGTGGGTTGGTCGACTACCTGCGTTAGTCCCTGCTCCCATACCAGTCGATTGACGCGCTTTTGAATTTTCCTGTCGCATACCTCTCCTCTCCAATTAGCGTCGGGAAAGTTTAGGTCGCCAGCGACAAGAATAGAACGACCGTTTCTGTTTTCCACCCTATCACCGATTTCATCTAAAATTTCATAACCGTCGTTTGGCGGCCTGTAACAAGCAATAATTTCCACGGAGTTATCTAGTACGTCAATTACCATTCCTAACATTTCAAAGTTGTTACTAAACCAACTATTCCTAACTATTAACGAGGTCTTGACGCAGAGAAAAACGCCCCCGCCTCTTGTTTTTCTATCTCTTCGATATAATTTATTGTTTTTCTATCTCTTCGATATAATTTATAACCGTAATGTAAAATTTCAGAATTAGCTACCTCATCTCTTAACCACGATTCTGTCCCTATCACTATATCTGGATCACATGTATCAACTAAGTTCCAAAACTCAATGGTTTTATTAATTATACTTCGACAGTTTACCTGCAACAATCTTAGAAAGCCCTTCCTCACCTGAACATATCTG
>BLKR01015843.1:0-47664 GCA_011170035.1 Teleogryllus occipitalis | reverse complement strand
ATGGCTGTTTGGGAAGACAAAACGAAAATTAATTCAGTTACTGTATATAAATATTTAATTATATCATATCAAAAAATGACATTATTATTATTATTATTATTATTATTATTATTATTATTATTATTATTATTATTATTAATTATTCTGGAAGAATGCGAATCCCCAGCATATGCGCACACAATTTTCTAAGAACTACCAGTCACCAACAGTCGTTGGCATTTGAACGATCCATACGTCGAAGACAAGTTATCTGTCGGGGCGTGATGAATGCTATATAGAAACCCTACCATTTGAGCTGATACGGCAACGCTCACACGACAAAACCTATTCGAGGAAGCGGCCTTCCCAATGGCAATGCCATCCTTCCCTCACGACATAGCTTGTGATGTGTAAAGGAACTTTTGGCAGATTGTATCTCGCAGGATGACTAGAGGAACTCTTTCAAATTATTTATTACACAATTCTATTTTCACACATTTCCACTTTTGAAATTATTCGATGTTAATACAAACCTTTTAAATCTTGTTTAATATTTTATATTAATACATTTTTTTAACTTTTTACATTATTGCAAAAATTCAATGAAGCTTGAAACATTTGGAGAGAAGTGCCCCCTCTTCCCCCTAAGTTAAGCCTATGCTGTCTGGAGACAAAACGAAAAGTATCACAGATGAAACGACTGAGAACAAAGATGGTACTTTTATTACGATTTCCTGCGTGCCACCAGCAATTGAGCCGCAATAAATGGCAACTGAAGAAGTACATACGCTGTTATAATAACATTTGAAGTGAAGCATAAGGAACAATAAATTAGTTATTACGTCAGATCTACTGGATAAATAATGTTGAAAGAAAACAAGTCATCCTACCTGATTTATTTGAAAATAAAATCCATTCTCCTCTCTTGTTTGGCAAATTCTTGTGTGTTCATATTTTTAAGTATTAAAATAACGGAAATATTCCCTTCCCTTTTCTTTGTGTAAACATCTGAAGTCAGGAAGTTCCGGAACAGGCCTCCCTTGTCGAATAACATCAATTTTCTCCACAAAAGTACAACTGAATGGAGTTTTTAAAATATCGTCAATTACACAATTATTTTCTGCCATAGCTCAATACCGTACCGCTACGTAGCACAAATGGCAGCACACGAAAAGAACACGCACAGAAATAATACGTACACATGAAAATATCCATGAGTTCATATTATCACTCATCAATAACATTAGACGTAGTACTAGGCAGCGCTTACCACTGTGTCGTATGCGAACACGTTTCCAAGCTCATTTCAGGGCCACCTGGGAGGTGCTGTAGGCGGTGGGCCGGGTTGCTGCGCTTTCAGAGGGCTACATACACTCAAATGGAGGTTTCAAAAAGTCAAGAGCGCATGCGCGAACTTCCTAATGCATTTAGACGGAGAATATCGCAATGCTCGCTTCGGGCCGGGTGGCGGCGCCTACGACTTCTCTTTCGTCCGACTTCTGCCTCTGTCTGCATCAGCGTTGTATGCTCGATGTAGGGCCGCACTGTGTCCGCGCGCCTTCGCAAGCCAGTGGACCCTTCCTTGACAGACATTTAAACTTCTAGCCGTGTTCTCATAACTGGTGGAGTCGCGATTTCACAATATAATAATTACATTTAACTGACTTTTCTCCAGGGTAAGCGCAGCATACCTAGCTTACCTGGAATGCACGCCACTGATCGCTAGAGCACTTCCTGTGCATCTATCGAGACAAACGAGGTGTCATTCGACGCGTCTCGGTCTCCTGGTGGGGAAATGAGAATTTGTTTTCGGATCCGGTCAGAAGATTCAAAGAAACTTTTAAAAAACGTGCTTTTGCGTGTTTTAGCGCTGCGATCTCCATCTGGGTAGGTGGAGAATCAAACCAATACCACCTAAATAGATCTATGTATGTGGCGCTGGTTAAACACAATGCCCAGTGGTTACTTTCAGTCCACGGCACCATAATTTTCTTCCGTGATATTTTTACCCTGATTGTTTACAAACCAGTTATGTTGTCAAACCAGTTGTTATCAAACGTGTATGATGTGAAAATCGCACAGCAGAATTTGTTGTGAATTTAAGATTCGGGTATTTTTTATAATAAATTTGCAAATTGCCTTGGGACATTAAATTTGAAAACATGAAGTAAATACATAGACAACCACAAATGTAAGTAAAGTACTAGTGAATACATTTCTTAAAAGTGCAAAAATCTATTTTCAATTTAATGTGACTTAAAACTTATTCACATAAACAAACAAAATATATATATATATATATATATATATATATATATATATATGCCTTCAGAACACAAATCAGACGGAGTTTGTAGAGTTTTAAAATCTTAAAAAACTAGAGGACAAAAATATGGATGTATTAAGCAACTCAGGGGAATCCAATGTAGTTGTAGAAGCTTTTGCGTCAGACTTTTCCAAACTAATTGAGAATGATCTTATAATAGGAATAACGTATAGAAGGAATATAGGATAACGTATAGAAGAGCTCACAGGCTATTTTACGTTCGTCTTAGAAAACAAATCGTAAATACATAGCTGTGCTAAATTCTATCTATTCGCATTATTCCTACATGCAAGTATTTTGTACGGCCATTATAATTTACCCGTTCATATCCACACCCCGTATGGAGGTAATATACAAGGCCTTTGGGTGTTAGTAATTTTTGAACGGAAGTATAACATTAACAGCTTCTACGATTCATTGGTAAGTCTAATGCCAGATACTGTAAGAACATATTTGCACGAAGTTAGGCACGAAAGAAATTTTCAACACATGAAAATACTTTTAAAACAGTTTACAGCGTCGGCGACACCACATTCAACTAATAAGAATTATTTGACCTAGTCAACGCAACCTGCCAAACACCAACGCATGACGGATTGCCGACCTTTCAGGGGTAGCTTCTCCTCCCTATCTCGAAGTTAAGGATACGCCACTAAGTACCAACCAACCTCCTGGTTGGTTAGTGATTCCTGGCGCGTCAACAGCGTAGTCCATTAGTCCCGTAAGTGTGGTGCATGTTTACCCCTCAGGAGATGGCGGTGATCTTCCCCCGCTGGCTGGCGAGATCCGGCGCCGACCTACCGTCGGTTACCGGTGTTTTCCCCAACCAGGTATCTCCCACCAACGGGGCACCGCCCCAACCGGGACAAGCTCTAAGCTCCCGACCGGTCTCCTGGAATATGTGGTAGTGTTGTGCATGTTAGTGTGTGTGTGTGTAAGGGGAGAGGATAGGACAAGGAAGAGGAAGGACAGATCGCGCGCGGTCCGTGGCCCGATTGTTAGGGTACTGAAATTCAATTTAAGGTAGTATGTTCGTTAGATCGACCACGGTAAAGTACCCCCACAAAATACTTCGAATGACAGAAAAATATGTTCAAGATGGTAAGAAAAAAATTGGCCCATACCGACCTAATTTTTTAATAAAAGAAGTTTAAAATAGCACTGGCTCTTATAGAAAAACTTTTGCGGCCATACATTTTTTCAAGTTATTGAAGTTATGTGGCGAAAGTACCTTTTCTTTTATTCAATACGTAGAACATTTTTTGAGAAATCGGATATTAAATATAATATACATCACCGGGCATTGTGAGGAGTAATTGAAAAAAAAAAAATCTCCCGCGAAATTCATCGCAGTAGAAAGTACTAGCTCTAGGCCTAGGAGTTATGTTGTAGAAATTATGATATTGTCAGCACTGTCTCCTTGGGTACGAGATAAAACCGCCTTCACTTAAAATTTTATGCCATACACTATTTGAAGATAATTCACGTTCAATGTAAACAATGTGGACTAATATTCAACGGAGAAAGAAAAAAAATAGGGCGCCAAAATCAACCTAATCTATATTGGGTATAGCCAACCTGCGAAAATGAAAAATCATTCGAGAGAATAAATTTATTAGTGAATATTGTTTCTCTGGAGCAACTATTCAATACTTCTTTTGCGTCTACACCTTGACGCAACGCGTCTCCAAGCCCCTTAAGGGGCGTTGAGCGCTTTGCACTTCTCAGAGTAATCCTGCATTAACGTGCTTTTACTTTTAATATTAGTCAAGTCTCGTCACGTCGCAGTCAGTCAGTGCCTTTTATCCCTTCGGCCAGGGGCTCGACGGCGTTAGATCCCGGGGTTCCTGGCCGGTCACCCAACCACGAACCCGCGAGTCTCGAATGCGCTTAACCTTCGTGACTTCACGGAGCGTAGTAAACGCATTCGGCTAGCGCCGCCGGCTTGTTTACAAGCAGCTATTGTTAATCCATAGATGTAATAAATGGTTGAGTGTGACTAGCGACTGGCACGAACATTCCAACCCGCAACAAACCTACACCGAGAGATGCGTTGCGAGAAATGTGGAAAATTGAAACAATGGACACTTGTCAATCCCCACACACTTGAGTTTTCTCGTTCGCCTCTGCGGAAGCGAAAGAGTTCCTCCCTCGCGTCGGTCAACGAGCGATTTTCTCGGACACGTTTCTACTCCTTCACTTCTTATATGACATTGAGACCTTCCCTATAGCAAGAAAACACTAAACAGTGCGTAGAACTGAGTAAGGTTATACTATTTAGCTGTAAAAGATGTGATAATCAACCATTTTTTAAATGTTTACTTGAATTTTCTCTTTAAACGGAAATGAACAAGAACCAATTTGTGTGGAAAATATTCTTACTCGTAGGAACCCGTTCATAATGAACAATATAAAAATAAAATTTGGAGCAAGAAACTTGAAGGGGTATTTTGAAAGAATTGAATTAATTCATTATTTTTCTTAACTCACATTTATTACCTATGAATGAATTTATTAATTGTGAATTTTATTATGAATTGTTTGATCATTCACAATTTATTCATAATTCAATCAACAAATATAGTAAAATAGAAAGGGAGTAGAGATTATGGGGCTCAAGAAATTGACATTAATACCATCATTCAGAAAGACATCCCAATCAATAGAGTTCAGAGCACCGATAATTGAAGCATAGTCACCTATATAAAAATCATCAAAAGGAAGAGAAATCTATCAACTCCGAGGCTGATACATATCACAGGCAATGAGGGGGTCAATGAATTGCACAACCTCAACAATATCACAGTTAGAAAATATAAGGTCCAACAAGTTACCCATGACATTTACAATATCATTCTTGTGTACAACATTCGCCTCCGATATAACTTCAACAATACAGAGAGCTGAATTCATTATATGTGAGGGAACCGATTAAGAATAAGGGCAAGCTGGCTCTTCCCCTGACAGTACGGACCAGTCAAAACCAGGCAGGTTGAAATCACCAGTGAAAAGAAATTTCAAATCCGGAAACTGCTCTAAGATGTCTTGAATATCATGTCCATAAATCTTGTACATGAACGTTCCAGATTTTGGTGGAAAGTACACTGCTTCAATGATGAGGTTGAGATCACCCAAAATAACATGAATAAGTAGATGTTCTATCAGATTTGATGTTCTTAGCTTATCGAATAGAAATATATCTCAGCAATAAGTACACCTCCACCCCTTGCATTACAGCTTGAGGTAATATTTCTGTCACATCTATAAATAATATATCCTTGAATTAATAACTTTATCCTATCTTCAGAAACAACGTAAGGGGTTTTTGGTGTAAGGGAAGTGAAAATATGATAAGAGACAGATGAAGGCAAACTATACACATTGGTTAGCCCCTTTCTATTGTTACAGTGTTTACGCTTTATTACAAATAGTTGGGGAAAGCTGTAGGCAAACCATATGGAAAACTTAGTTTATAACAACTCTGACAATGTTCTGGTCTGAATTCAGTATCATTTTTTTTACTCTGAAAAAGAATGGATGTACTCTGTGTGAAAAATACAAAAACTGACAACCGAGGTGAAAAGGCAATGATGCAAAATATTGACGATATAAAAGAAAAAGAGCTATCATGAAATGAAAAAGAAAATGATGAGCATACAACAGTAACAATTGATGGTAGCAGTAATTAATTTTAATGATGGCACGGCAATAAAATACAATATAAATGATAATTGTCTTATTACAACTTCAATGAATTCATCATTGCAACATCAATTGCTATTTTTGATATGAAGTAGCAAAGCATGGTACCAATGAAATTTGCAAGTTTCTTGCAATATCTATAAGAAAAACGTACCATTGCTCAGGATGTTATAGTTTATGATTACAATTATGTGGAGGGAAAATTAAAACTTAATTCCTCTCTGTATTTATTGGGACTAAATGCTCGCAAAACAAAAGTTTCAGGATAACACACAAAATTGAGTGAGATCATCTTCACTTTCTAATAGAGAGAAAAGCAAATGTATATTGAAAAGGGATCCAATTCATTTACCAAGTCAGTAGGCTTAAGTAATCAGGTTTGCCAAAAAAGAAGCAGGAAAACCATTTAAATTGAATGAGTTAGACACGGAAGATACCCTTGATCTAAAAACAACAAAGGATTAACATTTCAGTTGGAACAATGAAAATGAAAAATAAAATGGAACATCATCTGTGTATTTAGTTGAGTGAGCAAACTCCCTTTACTGAATCATACAAGACATAATATATGTCAATTGTATAATACAGCAAAAGAGAGAACCACAAATCAGAATAATTTACAATTTTGGAAAAACCTATTAGGAATGCCCAGCCATCAATTAAAAGAAAGATGTAGTTGCATTTTATGATGCACACTTGCTTGCAGGGGAATACAACATTAACAAAAAAAAACCACAGAAGCTAACAGTAACATGCAGATAAAACCAAAAATTCTTGAACTCTGACATTATTTGTGCTTTGTAAACAGTAAAAAATACAACACATTTTTATGAACATTTACTATTTCTTAAACCAAGATGAAATCTTGCCATAAACAAGAGGCTTAGCGATAGTCCTATACTGTTCTTGGACAGCAAAACTGTAGTTCACTCTAAGCAATTTTTTTTGACATGTCAAAAGTTCTATAAACTTGGGCTCATACCAAACTTCTTTGAGCTTGATAAATGTGCCTAGGGAAAGGTAGCCTTCCCATAGTTTTTCTGCTCTTGCCAAGTGCTCATTGAATGTCTATTCAAAATTTTATGCAAAGTGACCAGTCAAAACGTAACGTAAAACCACAGTATAATGGTTTCTAAATCTCGATCAGGTTTTTCGTCCCATTTCTCTGATCCATTGAGCAAATGCTGAGATGGCCTCTTGCTTTGCTTCTGGACATAAATGTAACTTCATTATCTGTGCACAACTTCAGAATTCAGTTGTCACGGCAGGAAATATTATTCCTTGACGAAGGACATCATGGATATGAGCCCAAAATATATTGCTGATTTATCCTTGAAAATAGATTTTATTACATGGAAGTTTTCTTTTTTTCTTCTTTTCTTTCTTCCAAAATTCAAAAAGTATATGACTTAGTGTAGGGATGACAAAATTTTTGAAAACGTACACAGAATTCACTTCTCCCCATTACACGTCAAATAGTTTTAATTGTTTTTTGACGTAAAATAAATAAATAATGAATAAAGAATATTGTCAAGTAACAAAGGGGACTTTTATCAATGCAAAGTTCCTTTCCAATCAGAAACAAATACAATCTTACATTTGTCCTTTTCAAGTTACAGGCAACAAAGGTACAAGTTGTGAAATCTGAGAAGCCACTGCTATTCCTCATCCTTGGAACATTCTTGTTGCCAAGTAGTTCTCAAACGTAAATCACATTGAAGATTATTTGGTGCATGGTCTATAGTTGTAGCAGTTAAAACCTGATATACGATTGCAATAGTAGATAGTACAAGGTGAGACAACACTGTTGATACTTTCTAAATTCATTTATTTTACATCAAAAAACCAGTTAAAACTGTGTGTGACGTGCTATGGGGAGAAGTGAATGGTGTGCACATTTTCAAAATTCTGCGATCCCTACACTGTCATATACTACTTGAATTTTGAATGAAAAAAAAAAAAATTCCATGTTAATAAGCAATAAATTTTGGGCTCTTATCCATGTTGTCCTTTGGAATAATACTTCCTGTCACGACAACATGGAAATGATAATTTGAATAACTGTATTTCCCACTGAATTCTAGAAGACGTGCACAGATACTGAAGTTACATTTATGTTCAGAAGCAAAACAAGGGGCCATCTCAGCATTTGCTCAATGGATCAGGGAAACTGGACGAAAAACGTGATCGAGATGGGGGGGGTCATTGACCCAGAAGCTGCGATACAATACTTGTTACATATTGTTTAGAATTATACAGTCCAATGGTAAATAATACGTTAAATATCACTGTTAAAATTAATGTTACTTTCCTTGTGGTGCTCAGTTTATTCTCTAATTGTATAGAAACAGTTTCACTTGGGATTTAAACTTTTCTATTGAATTTAATCGTTTAATGTCATCTGGCAAAGTGTAAAATGACGTACATGTATTGTATGTGAATTTTTTGTAATGAGCTGTTGATACTGTCACCTGATGAATATGATTTCTATGTTGAATGTTATAGTAATAGACATTGGCATTTTCTGAAAATATATTCCCGCCCTTAAGCAAGTCATTTTTGACAAAGACCACTGATTCGTAAATCAACAGACAAGGTAATGGTAAAATTCCTAGATTAATGAAGAGAAGACACCCTTACATAAGCAGCATAGTAAAGCAACTACATATGTAAGTCCTGTGCCTTCATGAGATAGCTTCTCTTAAAGAAAACAAATTTCCTACACTGTACCCTCAAAACAGAACCTAAGCATTTCATGCAGGGTTAAAGAAAATTAAAGAATTCGGAATTTAAAAAAGGTTAAAGTTGGGAACACAGTACATCCTTAGAGAAGCGAAGGTGGCAGAGGAGGGGAGTCTCCTTAAGCCCTCTCTCAAACTACGCTAAGCGCTCTGATAGAAATGAAGAAACCTTACCTATAGGCGATTTTCATGGCTCGCCCTTCAAACACTTTGTCCCTGCCGCATTTCAATGCCCAAATTACTTTCAAAGGCAAGTTTTCTCGCTTTGCTCACCTGGATCCAAGTCGCAGCGAGGCTCGGGCCATCGGCTCTCGCATTTATTATAAACAACCTTGAGTCTATCAACCGCATAATTACCAATTTACTATTATAAGAAAGCACTTCAGTAAGCACTTTTTAAGAAAACCTCGAATTCAAACTGCTGCAATGAATTCGAACGATGAAAGCTTTGTCTAGCACAGAGGCACACACCTCGATTGTAGGCAGCACTATTTTATAATGGAGTTCCAACAAGACACTAGGGTGAAATTGCCTCCCCCAACTTATGATGTTGCGTTCACGACCAATTATATTCACCTAACCACCCCTCAACCCCTCCACCATGGATTTCCCCTAGCCGGAGAGGGACGAAGTGCCGGTTTAAACGACTTCCTTAGGTTGTACTGTGTTCTAGACTTCAACCATAATTTTTTTTTTTTTTTTTACTTTTATGGTTTTTACTACTTTCTAAAACAATTCACACATTTATTATAATCCACAAAAAGATATGCTATAAACATTTTCACAAATATTTAACAGTCAGTTGCACTACAAATTATAAACCTTGACTAATGAATATATGACTAATATTCAAAAATATCACTTCCAGTTTGTCGAGCACGTTCTTTAGCTTGTTCAGGAGTCAACATTTCTTCTTCACTAGGCTCCATTGGATTTCCATGTGAATCAAGCTTATTATTCTTAAAGTCTTCCACAATCTTTCTGCTGTAAACTGCATCAAAGAGATCTTGGGCAGTGAATTCCGACTGAACTACATCAGGCACTCTGTACGACACGTATGGTTGTAACTGAAACAAGTGAATATAAGTTATAAATAGGGAATGGATTTCCATGTAATTACATGTTTTTACAGGAACTAGATACCTGCATTCAATAATATTTTTTAGTTTCCAAGACATTCTGAATGGATTTTAACTATTTTTATTTTACATGTTTTTACATATTTTACCTACTACTACATATTTCATTATAATGTAATATATTTATACCTTGAAATGGAACATTTCAGATTCGCATTTGCAATATATGTTATGAAATCATCTTTCTTAAAAATCAGATATAATGCTGCTTCTATGACCACCATCTCTTCGCCATAATTGTCACCCCCACCCACTTACTGCATACTTGGAGTTGAGAATGAGCGAATTTATGTCAACAAAAGTAATTACAACTATGATTTTGCCCATGTTTCAACCAGCACATTCGTTACTCGATCGAAAACTAACCAATATTTTTTAACAGAAAATTGTCTAATGCATAGGTCGATTGGAGGGGTATTCCCTTTACCCCCATCCCCCGTGATCCATCACTGGATACACGGTACTACTATTCATTGGAACACTGGCTTCTTGTAAACATTGTAATATATACTATGAACGTATTTTGTATTTCGAGTAAAATTCTTATGTGTAGTGAAATCTAGCTTAGAATTATTTCTGTAGAGATAGAGCATATGTTCAGCCACTGAATGCTTGTTAAGAACTGATTGGCGACGTTCTATGCTTGGAAAATGCTTGTAGAGAACAATTTTTAACACAATAACGAATTTTTATTTTACATATTTTGTATTTTGTCTTACACGTTTTCGAGAAAAAAAAAGAAAGTACATTGGTAAGTACATATTTTGCATTTTTATTACAATAAATTTCGTTCCCTCGTTCTAAATATTAGTTACAGGGTTACTGTACACACCTTTTTAAACAATTCCACTAATATATAATGTATTTAAAACCGAAGGTAATAACTTAAAGCACCAAAACTAATACAATAACTAGTATCAGTATAACTAATACTCGTATTAGTATAACCAATACAATAACTATTATTTTGTATGTCATTACAGTAACTAGTAATGTCATACAAAATATTATATAGTAAACAGAGGATAAAGTGCATACTTTCTATTTGTATTTACAAACAACTTGAAGAATAAACAAACAAGAAGTGTATAGAGAATTAAGGATGCTTTTGAGGATCCGTAACAGGAAACAATAAGCTATGTCACTAATTTTTTCTTTTATACTTAATATTCTTCACGAAAATTATTCTTTTACATTCATATATTGCTTATGGCCTCTAAAATAATGAAAATCCCAATCTTTCTATGACCTATCACAGACTCACTTTAAAATCTGTCAGATCGGGCACTATTAATTCTGGAATCATTTCGGGAACGGATATAAATTTTCCTTGGGCATCATGGTAACCAGTGGGCCTGACTCCATAATCTGAAATTGTAAAAATATATAAATACACCCGCCACGATTAGCCAAAGTATTCCAGGTGTACCATAAAACAATCCTTACGGTAAAGTGGAATATCGGTGGGTTCGTTTTCCTTCAACTTTTTTCTTTCTTCTTTGAAACTCCGCGTACCTCTCTTATTGTGAAGCAAAAATTTCCTAAAATTTCTTTTACCATTGTTTACGACTGAAGTACTAATGGTTCGGGTCCATTTCAGAGGTAAAACCAATCTCGACGATAAATACATCGTCAACACAATTTCCACAGTGCACGCAGACTTGTAATACTAAATGATTACGAGTAACTATGAATTATTACGATTAATAAGAGCTGAATACGAATCCTTTGAGAGAAACAACACTAATGATTCACCATGAAGTAAAACATTTTACATTGTTTTATACACATGGGGTTTTCTAACGTGGCCGCTGAGGGCACGACTTTTTATTTGGCACGACTTTTTGAGTCATTCTCAGTTCTACCGCAAGATGTCGCATGATCGCGACCGCATCAAGCAGTACTGCAGATCAAGCGACTCTATCGGCAGGACTGAGAATGACCCAAAAAGTCGTGCCGAATTCAATCTTGAAATACTACCCTCAGCCGCCACGTTAAAAAAACCCAAGTTAGATTTTTCTAACAAAGCATCTGAGGGTAGTATTTCCAAGAAGGAATACGGCACGGCTTTTCGCGTTTTTCGGTTGTGTGGCTATTATCGCTTAATCTGCAGCACACTCGATACGGTCACAGTCTATAGAGATGTCCAGAATGACGTCACAACGTTTGGAGGGAAAGTGTTGGGTGGCAACTGCTGAGCACGTAAGTGATTCCTAGAGAATTAGTAAGTTTTTGGCTGTATTATGCCGTTGTCGAGGTGCCTGGGTCTTATCACATTTGTTATTTTCAATGATATTTGCCTTCTTTTGATTTATTTAGGTGTTGGCTGCGAATTTCGTCGACAAATTGGATTTAAAAAAGCACTATTTGATCAACACACCTGAAGTTGCTACCTTTTCGTTTTGAAAACGGTTCAAGGAAAATTTTATCATGATCATAGCGATAAGACGCTGCTTTATAATAAAATGAAATGTATAAACCATTTGGTTCTACGTGCCCTTTCAAAAGTTATGAAAAGTACCAACGAATTTCGAGCTCCTATGCTATTCAGATGGAAGTGACTCCGTCCGTATATTTTTATAAACTGTTGGCGTTTAAAAGATTTATAAAATTGTATGAATTATTACAATCAAAAGAAATATTACGTAAATTCAACTTTAATAATCGTTGGGAAAAATCCAGAAAGTTCATAAATACTCCCCAAAATGTTCGTAATTTTTCACGGAGTGAAGGAACTTTCAACACCAAGTTAACCAGAATTTAATATAATTTAACAATTAATTTCTCAATGTATATTATTTGTAATAAATATATAGTTATTTAAAAATATTAATCTTGTACTTTTTATCACATTTTTTAAAATGTTTGCAGTTTCTTGTGCTCAATTAAAATTTTGATGGTTGAATTTCAATATTCAAGTCACGCGCATAAAACTTTACTAGTTATCCCCAATGATTGTAATGTTTAAATTTTTTATGAAACGCATTTTCAATCTCTTTTGCTTGGCAAGTTTTAATCAGCATTTGATGCCATTTCTTGCAATTCAATTGGGACCGACTTAATAGCCCTGGTGGCAGAAGAAAACAGGTGATTTGGTGACTAATGTAACACTTGGGCTTTGCTTTTACACGAATAGTCTTGAAGAAAATGGCTGAGGTTTTACACAAATAGTCTTGAAGATACACAAAATTTTAGTGGCTCGTACATATGATGCTGTGTTTGTACAATACGTTCAGGCATAAATGGCAACTTATTTAGTGAGTTGTTTATATTATTGCAAAAATGTGGGAAATGTACATACTTTTTCACATGAAACATCTGAGAATGTCAGGAAAATGTTTAAACGTGTGAATTGCGAATTACGAAGAAGAGCGGAAACTGTAACCTATTATTATCTATTACTATAACTATAATATCTATCTATTACTATAATACTCGACGTAGAAATCATATTCATCAGGTGACAGTATCAACAGCTCATTACAAAAAAATCACCTACAATACATGTACATTATTTTGCAACACTTTGCCAGATGACATTAAACGATTAAACTCGATAGAAAAGTTTAAATCCAAGTAAATCTCAGTTAAAATTAAGTGAAAGAAAAATTCTCTCATACAGACTATAGGAATATACCCTGACCAAGTTATCATGTGCGAAACGCATGTTACTTATTATATCACTGTTGCCAAACAATACCAACCCCAAACCCACTTATCACACTTATAATGAATAATACATAAGAATATTGTATGCACAAGGGAAATGAAATCTCAAATATCATCATTTTGTAGTTGTGAAGATATAGCGAAAATAGTCTATACTTTCGCATAACAAGGCCACACAGTCATACAAGAAGAGCCGCAGAGTCAAGGAGAAAGCAGAAGGAAAATACTTCCTCTTCAGATTAAAAGTTAACGGCTCCACAAAAGTGGCGTTAATTGTTAAATTGTTGGGTTAAAAGTTAACGGCTCCACACCTTTATCTTGCAAAATGTCATTTTTTTGTATTTTAGCACGAAATACACTTCTCCCCATAGTACTTCACACACAGTTTTTAACGTTTAAAAGGTTTAAAAGGTGTTAACGCTTTTATGTTAAATATGTAAATAAATAAATGTCATTTGCGTGCAAGTAAAACTCACCAAGTCACATTTCTTCTGTTCTTTCCATTAGTGTCATCATTGGAGTTATAGTGTTTGAATGTACTAAATTTAAGAAAAAATTTACAGGAAAAAATCCATCTTTGAACCCCTTTTTTTCTTTCTCACATTCCACTTTACGTAGTATAATAAGTGTTGTATTGTTGCGGCAAAGGACGTTTCTTGACAAGACAACTCTCCTGTGGCCCTGATAAATCTTGTTCCAATATCTAATAAATAACTCCCTCTCACATGTACTGTCAGAACTCATGTATTGTGGATCCTTGATATCGAAAAATTGTTTGATGGCAGAACATCTGTTTATACACCTATGAACAACGTCTAAAAAGTAGTAGGCTGAACTTCCACCAAAATTGGTATTCTCGAATCTATGTAGATGTCTCTGCCCCTCGATATATATATATATATATATATATATATATATATATATATATATATATATATATATATATATATATATTGCAATGAGGCCATTGCTGGTCGCCGGACCCAAACTCACCCTTCGGTCACGCCAATTAGGACAGTCCCTGATTTGACACGGTTCAGCGCAAGACGCGCGAACATGTGCCTGTCGTTCTAACCAAAGATTTACGACTAGGGTGGGATTGTCTCCCGGGGACAGCCCTTCAGGCAAAGAGCGGGCGGCTGCCCGCCCACGTTTACACTAGGTACCGGAACAAGCGAATTATAGAGATCCCGGCTACTGTCTAAGTAATCCCATAGGACTTATATAATCATCACGGAGACAGCAGAAAGGACTGCTTTGTTCATTTCTGGTGTACTGGCCAAGACACACGCACAACAAAGACCACCAATCAGGCGCCCAGAAAATGACGTTAGTTAGAAAATGCCCTATCGGCTTCCGACTCGCGTCGAATATTCGAGAAACTGAGATTTCGACCAATAACATTCAAAATTCCGATCACGTGAAGGAGCGATGTGCAAAATTAGAAAAGAGAGTGGGGATGCGACGCAGGAAGCTCGAGAGATGAGATTTTTCAAGAGAACACAGAAGGCGAGAAAACGGCGTAGGAAAGAGACTGCGGTGTTGAGGAGAGGTAGTTGGAGCCAGCAGTTAGAGTTGGTCGACCAACGGAGTGCAGGCGGCCCCGTTTGAAAGCACAAAACTGGAATTTATTCCATTTCAACGGGCCGGCGTCGATCCGTAAGGATCGATTGTGCAGCCGAGTCATTAAGGCTGAACCGGTACAGAGTAGGGGTGGCGTGTGACGGCCTCCTCCGATACCCACCGATCGGAGCTTTTTCATCCACCTCCTGACTACGGGCGGCGGATCGGCGAAGGATTGGTACGGGAAGGAACGATAGCACCGCACGTATTGCTGCTTCCGGCTGGCTGCGCCCTGCTACGACGCGGTTCGCGGCAGCGTTTGTTTTGAGGACGACTTCAGATGTGCAATCATCGAAAGAGGTAGACTCAACGACTATCATTTTGTACTAATTATAAAGACATTCAAAAAAAGAGTCATCTAATGTAAAAAAAATAATAATAGAGTTTAATTTAAGAGACTTCCCGACCAAATTGTATCAGAAAAAAGCAATAAACGTGTTCTCGCCATTCAGGCGATTGACACTTAAGCTGGAACATAAACTTGTAATTATTGTAATAGTAGCCAACCCAGTGCATGCCCTCATTCAAGAGTGCTCATCCCTGAGGTTCTCATATGCCGGTGCTAGGTGACAGGTAAGTGCCCGTTTGGCGCCCATCATTTATAAATTTAACGCGCACACCTGTCAGCTGATTACCGACACACTTCTGTGTGACGGTGTTTTCCCTCCTTTTTGTGAGGTATCCGGCCCGCGTACTGCGCGCATTGCTCACATGCGTGGGTTGCCGTATGCGGCAGGACGGGTTCATTACTATATATATATATATATATATATATATATATATATATATATATATATATATATATATAACACAATTTTTTAATATGATGACTAAATTATTTTCTGTTAATTTTACATATGTGTACTTTTATGGTTATGTTACCACATGCTAAGGGAGTTTTTATTGTATTTTTGTAAATAAAAGATTAACTTGTCGGTATATTGATAATCAATAAATAAATATTTATGCGTTGATATGGAATATTTCAGAGTTTGCAAATGTTGCGAGAATCGTCTTTCGCGAAACAATGCAAAATAATACTGCGCTTCTACGAGATTGAGGACAGGTCCATTACCATGAATAAATTGACAAACTTGCTTCTCGGCAACTGCATCCTTGGAATCATTGATGAACAGATATTTGCAAAGCCGGAGTAATTGCAACCACCTGCTTCTCATATTTCAGAGAGCAATGTGCTATAACGCATGCTCTGAATTTTTTTACATGGGGTAGTTGAATTTCGTAGAAAACAATTTCATGGTGAAAATGCGCGACAGTTTCACATCGCCTGAACTTACACATTAATACCAGTATTTACCCACTCAAAAATTCACCATGAAATCAAAATATACACTTCTGCCTAAAACCGATAGTGACCTTCGCTTCTGAAATCTAGGCGAAGACCTGTCCCTCGAACTATACATTTCTAAGACGTTTTGATAATAGGATTACTATTCAAACCGGCTCAGGGCAAAAAGTGGCTGACATTACGAAAAACAACAGTTTACTGGCTACTGAAAATTTTCAGTGCAGCTAAGGAAATAATAAATGACGCAACAAAAAAACCTTGCTTCAGCACTTTCATACAATATCATCTCCATTACCGCAATAGACACAATATAACACATACTCGTAAAGTATCCTCTAGACATATTTATATCCCAACTCTATCATCCTCCCAACTCTACGCTCCAGACGCGTTGTTGGGAGTGCAGTTAAAGGCGAAAAGCTTCGGTGCCCACTCGAGGAGAAATCGTCCTGGTAGAACAAGTAATATTGAGGGGTGGTAGTGTTCGTAGTGGCGCAACGCGTTTCATAGCCTTCATTGGGCGTTGAGTGCTTATTGTTAGGAGTAATTCTCCGTTACTTTTATCCCGTAATTTATCAATAAGAGTAATCCTCCATTACTTTTTATACAGTCAGTCAGTCTTTACTCCGTAAGTCGCCAAGAGGACCGCCAGGTAGCATCTCCGCGTACGCGCCTCTTGCGTCACTACCCAGCGGCCAGAATTGGGAAGGAATAAGGATAGGGGTAGGGTTTAGGACACTTCACAGGGGTTGGACTAGCCCTTGTGAAGCAGCCAAACTCGTTTTGTTGGAATACATTTCACACGAGATTGTCCGAGAATCGAACCTGGATCTCTTTGGTGAAAGGCGAGCAACTTCGCTCTTGAGCCACGAGATTTTTTTTCAAAAGCAAAATACTAACATTCGTCGACCAAGAAAAGGAATGGCCAATGACCATGCTCCCGGAAGTCATATTTTTGCCTTTGAGTACAATCTATGAGAGACCTTCCAAAGCACCAAGTATGTTAAGAATAATTGTGTCAATTTTAACGAAATCTCTGCTCATTTGTACCTATCGTTTAGTTTATTAATATTCCACTCGTTCAGAATTTTATTTATACATGAACAACTATTACAAATAAAGGTTTCGTCTGCAGTAAAATGTTTGACGTTAATTTGTATATTTGCCCACATATCTATGGCGCTGTTTCTCGGTAGCATGAGTAAGTGTTAGCAATCACTATTCCTTCAATTCGTTATCCATCACAGGTGTGGATATTCAAGTCTTCAAAGTGCATATTACATATTGTATTTACCAATGTGGATGCGTAGAACTTCTTCGTATTCATGTACTAATGTGTACAGATGATACCCTAAAAAACCTCTAACCAGTGTGGATGCGCATATGGTTATGCACACTTCCCTTTTGATTGAAGCTCTTCTCACAAACGGAACATTTAAACGGTTTCTCACCAGTGTGTATGCGTAAATGGTTATGCAAATGTCCCTTTTGAGCGAATCTCTTCTGGCAGATGGTGCATTCAAACATTTTCTCACCAGTATGGTAGCTCATGTGTCTTAGTAAATCTCCATTTGCAGTAAATCTTTTTTCACATATGTAACACTCGAAAGGTCTCTCACCCGTGTGGTTCCGCATGTGATGTTGCAAGCTACTCTTTTGGGTGAAACCCTTCTCGCATATAGTACACTCATAAGGTTTCTCACCAGTGTGAATGCGCATGTGTCTTTGTAACGTTCCCTTACCAGTGAACGCCTTTTTGCAGATGGAACACTCAAACGATTTCTCACCAACATGGTTTCGAGTGTGGTGATTTTGTAAAAATTCCTTTTTAGTAAACCTCTTCTGGCAGATGGTGCATTCAAAAGGTTTCACATCAGTATGGATGTGCATGTGTCTTAATAAATTTCCCTTTTCTACGAATCTCTTCTTGCAAGTGGAACACTCAAAGGGTTTCTCGACAGCGTGGATACACATGTGATTACGCAAATGTTCTTTTTTACAGAAGCTCTTCTGACAGATGGTACATACAAAAGGTTCCTCTCTAGTGTGGATTCGCATATGTCTTATTAACCTTCCTTTTAGAGAGAAACTGTTCTTGCAGATATAACATTCAAAGGGTTTCTCACCCGTGTGGATGCGTATGTGACCATCCAAGTGGACTTTTTGAGTGAAACTCTTTTGGCAGATGGAACATTCAAAAGGCTTCTCACCAGAATGGATGCGCATGTGCCTAACTACGTGTCCCTTTTGAATGAAGACCTTCTTGCAGATGAAGCATTCATAAGGATTCTGTATTTCCCCTGTTAACAGAAAACACATGAATCAGAAAACGGAAGTGACTTTTTTGCTTGATTTATTTCGTCAAAGAACAATAAAACCTGTAAGAGTCGTATGAGCAAGAAGTACCATCTGCGCGTGTTTTCTTGAGCTCCAGAATCACCTCCCAATATTTTAACTATAAATAGTGGAATGAAAGTTACTAACTATAAATAGATGAATAAAAGTTTTGAAAAAGCGATGTAAGGAACATTTGAGAACTAGACATTTCTGCTCCCGGGTTATAGAAAATTTATTTGCATCTGTCAACGAACTGCAGATTTGATTTTTTTGTATTCCTAACAAAATAGTAAAACACCCACTCCTACCACTACTAGCAAACGATTAGCTCAACAAAACGTGCGGATAGTAAGCTACATTTATGTCCAGAAGCAAAACAAGGGTTCATATCAGCGTTTGCTCAATGGATCAGGGAAACTGGACAAACACCTCACCAAGATGGAGGTCATTTCCCCGGAAGCTGAAATACATTACTTGCTACAAGTATATTAGATATTTTTAAAATACTTAAATACTTCATTTTAAAATACAACTAACGCATTATATATTATTGTTAAAATAATTTTTGATGGTCCGTATAGTCTCTAATTTAACTGCGAACATGGCACCCTAATTGCCTTGATGTTGGCACTAATGACGAGAACATGGCTCTCTGAATGACTGGAGCTGCGAACATGATACTCCATTATCAGTGGTCAAATAAGTGTTCGAAGGCCAGTGCAAAAGCAGCATTGTTAAAGTTCATAATACAATTTGAGGACGCATTGCTAGTGAATCGAACCAGGGATATTCCATTTCTAGATGTGGATACTTCCTCTTAACAATACCTATCAGTCAATTAAAGCGGTTTTTTAAATTAATTCAAAATTCAAGTAGTATATGACTTCGTGTAGGGATCACAGAATTTTGAAAACGTGCACAGAGTTCACTTCTCCCCATAGCACGTCATTCAACTGATCTTACGTAAAATAAATAAATGACACGAGTGGTAAAATTGACATTTTATTTTGAGTCTAGGAAACGTTGCAACACGAGATCGATAGACCGAGTCTTACGGTTCACGAGACCGTTATGGCACAAGTGGAATCCTACAAGCAAAATAAATTCACTTTTACCACGTGTGTCATACACTATTTTTTAGATAGCCTTACTTTCATTTTATTTTAGTTCAAGTATAGAAATCATTTAATGGTACATTAAGGTCAGCAGTAGTTGATGCGGTGAAACCAAAGTACTTTGGTTTCTTTGTTGCATTCACAGAGTTGCCTGAACATTTGTGCATCGTGTTTTAGCACTAGTGCTGAAAATTGAACTTTTAGCACGGTATGCATCCTCTGAAAGAACAGATTTTTTAGTGGCTGACTAAAGAAGCTTTTTAATATACTCACACCGACTAATGGCTCTTAAAGTCAAAGACCAAACAGAACCAAGCGCAACCAGGAAAAATGTTTTTCAATTTATCTAAGAATTTAGATGCAAGCATTTCCAATTCACTGACAAAAAGTGTACCGCTAGTAAGAATTGTTAAAACTAATATTTAAAACAATGTTGTCTAGGACATAATCCGAATTAATTGAGATTGGACCTCTTCCGTATTATCACATTGTCCTGCTTTTCGAAACAGACTTCAACGCCAACAAAAGTGGATAAAATTGTCCATAATTCATTCTGACGGTTAAAGAAATGAATAAAACCATCCTTGTAGTAAAATGCTTACATTTTTAATTTCAGAAACAGATTGTCGACGTTTATCAATAAATATGAATGAACATACTTGTATTTTTATACAGTAGAACCCGGACTGCCAACAGACCTGCGACGTTTGATAATGGCCACTTCTCTAAAATTAGATCATTTGACATGACAACCCATTGCAGTTGACGTACCCGGAAATAGTAATCGATCAATGGAAGATTTAAGGGGAAGGTAGTTGCCACGCTCTGGCTAAGCCGAAGTCAGGGTAGCTTTACTTACGGGGAATTACTTCGAAAGAGGCTCGGAAAAAACTTTTTGTAAGTACTTTTATTGTTTCAAGTGTATCCCCCGAACGAGTAAATAGCATGGGAGTGTTTATCATCTGCAAGTCGTCAAAATATCAATGCCATTTCGTATAATTTTAAAACAATATAATGTCATTGATAAGATCGCTGGTGAGATAGATACAGGCAAATAATTAAATAAATAAAAGGTGTTGCCGGGTATCAAATATATATTTAAACTTAAGATCTTCTCGATCTCTTATTTTCGATTTATTTAATTTAATTTAATAGAGCGTCAATAATTAATCTTTTATGTACGATGGCTGGTTCTAAGGTGGCTCATGTGCAGCGTACTAGCTTCCCGTGGAGCTACCCCGGGTTCGATTTACGATCGGGGCAAATGTAAAGTTGTAGCTTTCCTTTAAAATCGTCCCAGTTTCTATAGCTGTGTGACGAAGAAAACCTCAAGCAGGAGGATCTTGCTAGTTACGGTGAAGAGAATACGTCATGCTCGCCACATGACTCTCTTACCGCCAAGCATGGTAATTTAACTGAGCCCAGGCATGGGGGACACAGCAAAGTCGAACCAAAATGCCAAATACATACATACATTTAGGACGGATGTTAACTGCTTCTAACGATCTCGGGCCAAAATCCCGCGGGCGTTTTGTTGCCGCTCAATCATTGGAACCATTATAACAATCTTGATGTACAAATAACTATTAATTTTCCCTTTGCTGTTGCAGAGAGTTATGTACTAATGGAACCCGGCATATGTCCTGCCCTCTCTCCCTATCTCTGTATATATATGCGCGCGCGCGCGTGTGTGTGTGTGAGTGTGTGTGTGTGTGTCCTTCCCTGTCTCACTCGTGCCACCTATCCTGCCCTCTTCGGCCTCGTGGGCCATGTGGAGCGCAGTCGGAATGGAAATTGAAATAAAATAAAGTGTCACCTAAAGGAGTTACAACAAAGTGAACTGCATGAAAAAAACACACACGTAGATGTTCCAACTTTCATGGGGATTGGTCACGTGGTGTCGGAGTTCACTGCTCTTGTACATACCAACACACACACACACACACACACACACACACACACACACACACACACACACACACACATATATATATATATATATATATATATATATATATATATATATATATACACACAGAGAGAGAGAGAGACAGAGGGAGGGAGAAAGGAAGGGAGAAAGCTTGATTTTTAAAATATTAGGTCCCAGAAAGCACCTCAAATTAATTAAGAATAAATAATAGAAATATTTATTTACACATAATACAATTTACTAATTATTCCCGAGTATTATATATATATATATATATATATATATATATATATATATATATATATATATATATATTTGTAATCCTATGATTTTGTACCTCTGAGTCCGTGAAATAAACGTAAACATAATTTACATCCACTTACCTGGTGGATATGAACCATCTTCGCGTGCTACAGAAGCAATACAAGAATTTTCACTGCTCGCTGGAGCAAGAGGATCCTACGGCAAAGTCATGTATTCAGTTTCTTGCATTGCAATAGGGTAACTCATAGGTTATAAAATCTATTGGAACCTGGCAGCCGGCCCGGTTATTAGCGATGATCGATGTAAATACTTCTTCAATAATACAAAAAAGCAAAATTTAACGGAGATGGAGGCGTGACCTTTTGTTTCGAACATTCACAATTGAACATCATAATAATCTATTACTCTTACCTTCTCTTCCTCATTGAAAGCTTTCACAGGCTCTTCAAATGGAACAACAAATATTGGGGGCTCTGACTCCTGCAAGTAAGATAAATGTTTCAGAAACCAACCAAACAAATTACCTTTCAGAAAAAGCGAGATGATATAATCACTGTTTAGCACTGACCAAATCATGAACAATGGTGATCACAGCAATACCTCGTCTATAATAAACATCAGAGTAAAATTGGCCAATATACATCTTATATATAAGCGACAATTTCCCAGGGAAGAGAATGAAGGAAAGTCTCCCTGGCGTATTTTCTTTTGAACGTAATTAACACGAAATAAAATATTTGCTTGAGGGGAAATGTAGATTTTCCTGCCGATAGCTCTGAGAAAATTGACTTTGACCACGTTTTAATCTACTTGCGCTTTTAAGCGTTGCGAAAATTACAACAAATTTTGACGCCAAATTCATATTTTAAAAAATTGAAATTGATGTTCCACGTGATAACGTTGGAGTACTGTATCAGTTTTTCACTCTAGAATGTGCCTTATAACATTCTATTATATATAATATGTATATATATATATATATATATATATATATATATATATATATAGGTATCCTGGATCGCAGAAAAGACGTTTTTTTGAATCCGTACGTTTCGCAACGTGGACAACGTTCTTCATTTTTTGATGGTCTGTTAAAGAAAATCATTTTACCACATGGACAACGGTCTAAAGTTTTCAGTTTGCCGACAACGCCATAGATTACAAGGAATGATTTTTATGAATGAATGAAAACATGATTTTTATCGCACCGCGGACCCACGAAACGTTGTTTCGTGAGAAGCACCTATTTTCGGCATCTGAAATATTTAAGAACGCGACGAAATTTGTAATGGAAACCATTTATTTGATATATGTTAATTCACCTGTTATGACTCGTGATTTTAGGCACGAAACTGTTAAATTCCTGAGTAAAAAACGTTTGAAAGCAATATAATTGAAGGATGATTCTTTAACGAGCTGAACTCGTGGCTCATTGCAAAGTCGCTAACCTTTCACCGCTGAGATCCGGGTTCGATTCCCGTCGAATCTCATGTGAAGTTTGTTCCAACAAAACGAGTTTGGCTGCTTCACAAGGGCTAGTCCAACCCCTGTGAAATGTCCTAAACCCTACCCCTATCCTTAGTCCTTCCTAATTCTGACCGCTGGGTAGTGACGCAGGAGCGCGCGGTGGGAGCGCTGTTAGTAGCGCGATGGGAAAAAGCGCTGTTAGTAATGGGAGGATTACTCCGAGAAGCGCAAAGCGCTCAACGCCCCCCCCTCCAAGGGGATTGGTGACGCGTTGCGTCAAAGTAGACGCAACAAATTAAAAAAAAAATAATGCGGAATATTGGCAGTAACGCTGAACATTATCCCGCACGTTTTATAATACGGAATTGAAGTTCATCAATTTATTAATGGATCTTATTGGATCAGCCTAATCAAATTATTGTTTGCTTAATTATTATTAAATTTCTTCTCAAAATACAGAAAAAAGTAAACATGTTTATGTTATAAATTTAAAGATTCGCGAAATTAAATGTTTAAAAAATAATTGTTCCAACATTGGGGGGGGGGAGTCAATTACCCCTCCTGAATCCCACCTCTAGTAATAGATTAGGTTGGAAATAGCTTAACATGAGAATACGTAGGTCATCGATTTCAAGACGTGTTTACCCCTTGTTCATCAGGGATGGCTGTCAAGAGTAAATTTTAAAACCATTTCTGTAATGATACGTGTAACATTTTAACCCCCTCATGCTTTTCTACATATTTTTTTCTTTCTTTCCTTCAGTTTAAATTTTTCTGAGATTTTTATAAATAATTTTTTTGTACTTTGTCTTACTAATTCCACAAATAGTCAATTTGTTACTAACTACTAACACTACAAAAAACTAAAACTTACATTGGAATTCTTTCCAACGTCAACTGTTTCTTCTTTAACCTGCAAAGAAACAATCAGAAGTAATATTTCTCCCAAAACGTAAGAGTTTAATTTTTCAAATATGATACATTAATCCGAAAATACTATATATTGCAGTTCACCTTTCTTTTATTATTTCTAAGTTCGTTACCTCATAATATTTATTGCTGGTGTTATAAATTAGTACTCGATTTATTTGTCATTTTATTACTTACTGACAATACGTTTTATCTGTAAATAAAACATATAAATCATCTTACTTGTTCTATTTTAATTATATGTTCTGCTAATACATTAATCTCCTCCATTATTTTCTACAGTTAAGAATTAACTCGCAATACTTCTACACGTTCCAAACTTCACTTCTTTCAAAATGAGTTGTCTTGGTAGAGGCAGCGTTGTCACGTTTCTCCGCCAGGCGCGTCAGTCATATGTTATAAACATATTTTTCTCAAGAATTACATGTCTACATTTATGAATAAAGGTATTAACGGATAGGATTTTTACCGATTTCCGTATCACACGAATTTCACATTTAAACCCAATGATTTATTCAATACTTAAGACAACATTACATAAATTATACACATGTGGTTCGCATGGGAGCTCGCGTCACCGAATAATGCTTGAAATTCAGCAGAAAATTCTAGAGTTCACTATATAATCATATTGAGGAAAATAACTTTTGAAGGAGTGAACAAGATCTCAAAAAGACTATAATAAGCCTGGTACCTGATCGAATTCAACAATAGCTTGTAAGTGTGAGAAACATTCAAATAGCATTCCATTTCATTTCTACATCTGTGAATTCCTCTCAGGGGAATTGATAAATACAATCACAATTTACAAGCAGCATACGTATTTTATTTTCAGTGTGATAGATGCCCCGTAACTATTTCTCGTGCTTAGAAATCAAACGTAGTCTTTTTTCCAAGCGTAATTTATTTCTTCTTATTCAACAAAACAGTCTTTCAAGGGTTTTAATTTTATGCGAGAAGTGACTTGGATAAACCGTCCATAATATTAGTAGTTCGCAACTCTAATATTGTTAATTAAATTCAATTTATTTTAGATTGAAAAGACGAAAGGAAATGATTTGTTGAGGAGCGGAAAGTGTTTGAATTTGTCTTCAGGAAATCTTGATTATAAATGAGGATAAAATTTCCAATATTAAATAAGATTGTGCTTGGGGAAGTATGTTCGTTGTAAAAAAAAACTACTTGCTAATTTGGCTCTAGTTTCTTCCAATTTTGGAATTTTTAATACCCTATGAACTTGTTCACTGGCAATGAACCAGGGGACATTAAGAGTTCTTGGAAATGAACTATGTCTTTTTCTCATTTTTGTTGCTGCACATTGTTTTCCAGAAGGCCTTGCCTTGTTGGTGGAAGGGATTTTTGCAGTCAGTGTGTCCAAAGTATTCCTTCAAACTTAATGGACGCTAAAGTTTTGGAGTACCCAACACATTCATAAGAATTAACAATGGATTGAAAACCGTCGATAATGAACGAGGAATATTGTGAAGAGTATTGTGCCTCAGGACACATCCAGTAATATCGTGGTGCAAGAGAATGATGCTGTTTCCAAATTAGGGTTATCAGACGTTTTCTGAGTACAGGTACTCATTTTAAAGGTATCCTCTTTAGTTCTCTTTCTCTTTCACTTTCTCGCCTTTCTACGTCCTTTCGTAGTAAAAGAGTATTGTAATGCTGAGGCGGAAATCGGAGATTAGTTGAAAGGAAACGTGTTATTTTGGAGTCCTGATGTCGAAAAGTGGATAAAGATTGATAATTTTTTCCGCCTTGCTACGTATTAAAGATAAAGTATTCAAATGCTGATGCGGAAATATGCGATTTTTCGACAGAAAACTAATACTTTCGGACCCTGCTAACGAAAAAGTGGACAAATTGATTGTGGTCAAAACGTCTGTCTGGTCAACGCTAGTGTCTAACCTATTCAGATTTTCTCCTAAATCGATATACTCCGATCGATCTAAACGAATTCGAGGCCCTGCGAGTTTGAAACGGATATGTTGCAGTTTTTGGGTACTTCACATGAAGCTTTAACGTTTAGAAAACAAAAATGGGATCAATTTATTTAATTAAACTTTGTCATCGAATAATGAACAGAATGTTTAAAACGTGGTAGAACTCTGGTTAATTATGATGATTCATTCTATATCTTAAAACCGAAGTGCTAGTAGTTATGAACCGAGGATTCAGAAATTCTTTGACAGTTACGAACTTCTGCCAAACAAGAAAAGTTTTTATGTGTATTTAGTATTGGTAGCTATTGTGCGATTTAAATGTAGTGACTCTCCAAAGTCAGAAGCTGGAAGGAGAAGAGGTCATTATCATCCCACCGGAAGTTTCAATACCAAAAATTTAAATCGTAACGAAGCTTCCGATTGGATTAGAGTTGCCCCCTCTCCTTCCAGCTCATGACCTTGGGGAGTCACTATTTTTAAATTGAACAATAGGATAAGAGTGCGTAGCTCTAATTAAAAGGGGGCAACAACATTTTTTGGACCCTCTAGGCTCCCTTTTTTATTCACAAATGGCATATTTTACTAGTAAATAAATAAAACCATACAAAGAGCAGAGTTGCCAGATCCGTACTGGGAAAGTCCACCACCTGAGGGATAAAAAATCGCCCAATTTCGCCAAATGACTGAGATGTTAAAAAAAGGTGAGCAGTGAAAAAAGTGGACTCTGACACTGGGGATGGTAATTTCATAATAACTGCATATTTACAATATGTTTAAACTCAATACTTTTGTGCATTTTTCATATTCTTCATTAAACTTCCTTAACATATAATGTGCATAAGAAATTAAAAGAGGAATATGGAAAATGGGGTTTGAAAGTCAATTTCAAAAAGATAGAGTTCATGGTTATAGAAGGGATATATTGTAATGTGTTTAATTTTTGTAATATGTAGTGCTATTTATTGGGAAAGTAGCTTTGTTTCTTGTTTGATAAGTAAACCTTAAGTAACAAAAAAATATAAACTCATTTTCTTTCTTCTTCATGAATATCTATAATTTAACACGACCAGTTCCATTTTCTATGTTTGACATTTATTTATTTATTTTTATAAAAGGTAAGCTTCTGTCAACAATTATTTATTTTAAAATGTATTAAAAATTATGCACTATAAATTGTTAAAATGTACAATTAAAACCAGGTCTGAAGATGGTTATAATGAGTAGCCGAAACGTCATGTAATCAAAAAAATACTATATGTAATCAATATACACTATAATAAATTGCTCTTGAATGTAAAAATAAAAAGTGGAACTGGTTACGTTAATAAAAAATATAAAGTTATCAATAATTTCTTCTGCTTCACATTTAAAGTAGTTTCAATAAATATTTTCTGAATGTTGGTTAATGATTCGTATGTGTGCTATGAAAAGAATGAACGCAAGAAACAAAAGAAAGAACTCTACGAGTAATAAAAATTGTGTAGAAGCTCAGAACACGTAAATTTACAGAGTAAAGACTTCATAAAATCATCAAATGTAAAATCACATGTCTTTTTTGATAAGTGACGAAATGTCTCTTTAGCTTAAATATAATGTATTTAAATATGTACTCTTTTACTAAGATCCGAATAAAATTAGAATGTAGTTGACATTTCGTGGTGACGTGATGACCGTGACCTAGGGAACAGCGAAATAGACGCTTCGGCATTTGCTCATTGTTGTCACCTAAACTGAGGGAACAATGTTAGGAGCAAACAAATGTTTCGAACAAACTTATTACGAGTTTTGAACATTCCTTTCTTCTGTTTGCCTAGTTAGTGCTGAGAGCACATGCTAGAGCGCGCAGTACGCGGCGACGCAGCCCCTCCACACCCAAATGTCAACTACATTCTAATTTTATTCGAACTATATCTTGACGATCTGCCAATCCTATTCCGAAATGTCTACAATGCACGGTAAAAATGTTGCCAAACGCACAAGCTCTCTCCTTGCTGAAGGAATTTCTTTTTTTAAACGATGCTTTTCGCGGAAACCTTATTCGTTTACATTTATCAGATGCCTATGGGGGTCTAAGATACAGAGCGTGGTGAAAGAGAATGTTGAAACTTGAAGCTTTCTATAACTCGGAAACGAAAACATCTGGTTTTTGAAACGTTAATTTCTCGCTTTACATTGTTGTTATTATTATTATTATTATTATTATTATTATTATTATTATTATTACTATTATTATTAATTCGTCTTTCAACTATTAATATTTAAATTGTTGGGAAGGGATTCTGAAACTTAAGGAAGCGTGCGAAGATGATTTTCTCCCCCATACGTCACATACAGTTTTTTTACTGTTTTTGACTAAATAAATAAATAGATAGAAACCTCCACGGAATACTCGAACTCTTCCATCGTGGAAAGATATGGGTGGGCTACTCCGGTGCACTGACTTTCGCTCGTTCTGCGCAGCACCAGTTTGCGTCACGAATCACGTGACCAACATGGGCACTTCGTTTGAAAAGCTTGCCACCATCTTGCGTGGAGAGCGAGAAGTGTTGAGAAACATTTTGAAAGTGGTACAAAGTGACAATTTCCAACGGTAACCAACCGAACATACCACGATGAAGGTGTAAAAGAATATAATTAGTATAATTAAAAGCTATGCGTCGGTCCGAAGGGTCGCGGGTTCGAGTCCTGCCTTGGGCATGGCTGTTTGTCCCTTGACTTTGTGTGTGTGTTGTCGCGGAGGGCCTCGCGTTCTGCTGACCCCAGATCAGAGGAGCCCGCACGTGTTTGTCTAGTGTACGGTCGAATATGCGTCCCTTCGGGACGTAAAGGGCAACCGGCTGTCGGTTGGATACTAGCCCTAGGAAAAAAAAAAAGATATGCTTTATAAATATATTTTAATGTCTTGTAACGAGGTGATGATTTTGGTATCTGGCTGCATTAAAACTTCCCGCTAATATTGTGACGCAAACTGGTGTCTGAAGCTCATTGGTTGAGGTCGGATACAATGCGCAAGAACCCCCCCCCCTCCGACTCCATCAACGCGGATTGGTGGGGACTGTCATCGGGGTCAGATTTAGACTATATGTAAAAGGACCCATTTGTATGACTTAAGTATCGCCCCCCCTGATAAAATTGGGCTCGTGTTCAAAATATAAATGACAATAAAATACAATTTTTTGCAATTTAAAATTTTATTCAAGCAATTAAAACGCTTCCATTATTGAAAATATAGATATTTATCAAAATATTTTTGTACGAAATAGTATCTTTAAGGCATTTATGTGCAAATCTTGTTATACTTATGTATGATATATTGTAGAGAAAAAGGAGGGGGTCAGTGTAACCCACTGAAAAGTTTAGGAACCCCTGATTTACATATACGTGGTGCCCATGCGGAATTTATCATGACGTCACGCTAACATAAAGATTCACTTACATCATAGCCAAGTTAAAACACAGCTGTGTAATATAAGCGATTCCTTCATCTTCTCTGTGAGTAGTACATAAATTCCTTCTCGGTTGCGATACACGTTAGTAAAAATTCTCTGGTTGCAGGTTAAGAGAAAACTGTGTACACGAGCAAGTTGTTATAAAAATGGACGAGTTAAATATTTTAGCGGAAAATCTTATTAAAATTGAAGAGGTAAGCAACATCATTTCTATTTAAATTGTCACCGTCACAGTGAATCGCAGGTAAAATTACTACCAATTCTAACCAGTAGGTAGGTATAGTGTGTAATTTGAAACGAGTGTTACTTCATTGTCTGTGCACGTCTTCTAGAATTCAGTGGGAAATATAGTTATTCAAATTATCGTTTCCATGTTGTCGCGGCAGGAAGTATGATTCTTTGACGAAGGACATGATGAGGGATAAGAGCCCAAATTTATTGCTGATTTTCCCTTGAAAATATATTTTATTACAACAGAGCGAATACTTTTGTTAATAATCCTTGCAAAAAATGCTCATTTTTTCTGTATTCAAAATTCAAGTAGTATGTGGCTTAGGAATCGGATCAAAGAATTTTGAAAACGTGCACAGAATTCACTTCGCCCCATATCACGTCACTCACAGTTTTTAACTATTTTTAACGTAAAATAAATAAATACGTGGTGTAAAACTGAAAGGGAAATGCTAGTTTTGGTCAAATAAAGCGTAACAGTTGGGATTTCGAAATGTGGAATTCAGGTAGATATTACTCCTGAATTGTTTGTTTTACTGTTATTTTTAGGTGAAAGATGAACCAGTTGAAATAAATGAAGAGTATTTGTGGAGTTTGAATGTGAGTATTAATTTAGAATTTCGCAGCTTACTATTACACCAATACTATTAAACCAATAGAAAAGAGGTAAAAAAAACTTAAGATATTTAGAGTACATTAAAACATTTGAAGCTTCGAGGTAAAAAATGTAAAACTAAACATAAAATAGGGCAAGGAAAGAAGATAGAGTTGCCCAAAGAGAAGAGCCAAACGAGAAAATATTTTATGCCATTCTTAATGTTTTCTATGCTTCCTGCGAGACCTTATTTACGCACTAAAACTAAAATTATATGATTCATGATTTGCCATTCATCACTATCATCACAATTTGACTACGATAACATTTTTCAATGGAAGTGTCACTGTATCTTCCTCAATGTGGTCTGATTTCATTGAAACGCCTATTAGAATGTTACTAAGCTTAGTTATGTTTGAATTACTAGCAGAACCCGGCAGACGTTGTTTCACCCTCTCACTCTTCTTCTCTTTCTCTCTCTTCGTCCCTCTAACTTTTTCTCTCTTCTTCCTTCTCTCTTTTTGTCTCTCTTACCCCTTTACCCTCTTATTTCCCACTTCTCTATTTTGTCCCGTTCTCTTTTCCCCTCTTTTTCATCTCACTTTTCCCTATCTCTTTATTTTCTTTTTTGCCTCTGTTTTTCTTCCTATATTTCCCCCTGCTCCTTCTTTCCCTCTCTCTTAATCACTTTCTTTTTCTCCCTCCCCCTTTTGCCCCTGACTTCCCCGTCTCTCTCTTCCTTTTTCTTTTCCCACTCGCTCTTCCTTTCGTTCTCTCTCATTCTCTCCTCCCTTCTGACCCAGGAAGAAACGGGGAAGTTGTTTCTCAACGGTTCTGTTTTTGAGTGTGCTGAATTCGATTTTGATGTTTGCCACCTCAAAAAAAAGTTGGCTTCGCAGAGTAAGTTGCAAAATAAAAGAACAACAAAAAATTTCGCCTTTTTAGCTTTTCGTTTATATCTTCAAAACTACATTCAGTTACAAGAGAAATATAAAAAGAAATATGTTAGTATAACACTTCAACTGAAGGACATGATGAACTTTTACTGCTCAAAATAATTATAAACACACTTCTAAAACTTATATTGTTTCTAATCTTAATTGTTGGGTGTGATATTTTTGTTGTGCTGTACAGGAGTTGGAGACTCCAGCTGCTGCGATTGTTGAGTCGATTGCAAAGGAAGGGAGAGCATGTATTGAGGAAGCGAAGGTAAGAATAGCAGACTGCCATCATATAACATGAGATGATTAGCATGCTTATAGGAAATTCATTAAATACTAATGTCAAATGCAACCCGCAACACACGCATTTGTAATTATATATCGTTAACAAAACCTCCTAAACGAAGCTTTTTAGGGCCTTAGACAGTAAAGTTTTGAGGCCGAAAGCCCCCCAAAAATGTTCCTCACACCGTAATCTACAGGATGAGATCTTCTTGAACATTCTATTACATATTTGCTTGTTCGACGCTTGTCGATTCCACCCCACCTGTTCAGAGCCTTAGAATCTGCAACTGTATGTAAAATTAAAATAACTAGCGTACCCGTGCGAGAACTCTTGCATGTTAAACCCCGCCCTCCTCCCTATCTTTCCATTTTCGTATTAAGTCTGCAATATATCTTTTTCTTCAAGGCCTTCTTATCCTCCGTCACTTTCGATATGTCTCCTTGTAATTGATAACAATAAAATTCATCCTTGTCAATATAAACTATTCTTATTTAATATTATTTCAGCAGAGAGGTACACCCGTGTAATTGAATCGTGAAATTATTTTACTTTCTCGCATACTGCTCACGAAGAATATTGTGAGGCTAAAAAACTCATCCCGTATGTTCGTGAAAACACCGCATATCTTATAAAATGAATTCAATGCCAGAAATATATTTTGAATAAAAAAATCTATTCCTTGAAACTACTTAATTTTCGTTTGAAACTGTTTCATTTCCTTTACTAACTGCGAGAAAGTGCGTGCTGTTTTATCATCAATAGTTTTTATAATTCTTTTGCCGTAGAATCCTCCTGCACAAAGCTGTGAAAGTTCTGATATTGCTTCATTAGAACAGAGCAAAGGTATACGTTCCCAAGGTGAGTGGAAATAAATTATTTTCGTATTTACTTCCTAAGCCAAGCAGTTCACACTCATTATAGATCTATGTATATTACATCATACTTGAGCACGAAAAAATAAACCAGAAATTGTAAATGAGTCTGTGGAATCCAGTTTGTGATATTTGAGAAAGTGAATCTAATAGCTTTCGAGCGAGTAAAAGAATCTTTTTGAATTCCTCCTAATCCGTAATTCAAAGTAAACATATTGGTATAATGAACATTTAATATTGCTGGATTTTGGACACAAAAACACCGATCGATCTGGCGCAATTCGAGGTGTTGTATATATGATACGCATCTTTTAGGTTTTGGGGTATCTAAATGAAGCCTCTGGGACACTTAAAATGTTCTTCTTTTTTTTCTCTGGCTCCAAATATTTTCTTTAAATATTCCAAATATTCTCTCGTTCGAATAAAGTGGAATATATTTATAAAGGTGGCACAGGTTCACGAATTCAGAGATTTCAATGAAAATCGAACCTACTCCATTGTTGAGCCATCGAAATAGTCATAAAAGTTAGCAAATAAATGAAAACTGGTTAACGTTGGCTGGCGCATTCCAAACAGCACCCGGTGATTGTGGGCCTGAAATTGCAACAATTAAGCTCTCAGCACAAGCCGGCGTTAAAAACTGTTTCTCTTCACTAAATAATTCAAGGACGATTTTATGTCACCTGATCTGGCGTTATTACTACATTTTTGAGCAACTCTCCATGCGTGGCTCCCGTCAGTTGTCTTCCATGTTGTGTGCGCGTGTGTAGGGAGAATTAGGTTAACTGGACCGGTTAGGTTAAGTGATCCATGCTTTTAAATGGTGGTGGGAAGTACTTCATTCTTTTTCCACTTGCTGGCACTCGTAGGGCTTATAATCTAAGCCACTTTCATAAGTTGCAGGCCTTCATTGTTGAGTACAATAAGGCATTTTTTTCTGAAAGATTAGAAGTATTTTCTACCACTCATCTGCTATGCAATTTTATTGCAATTGAATAACAACTACGAGAAAAATATTGACACTAGATTAATTGTTAGTAATTCTGCTTTATAATAGTGTTTTGTTTTTAATTCTACGTTGCGGCTTTTGTTTTCGGGCATATAAAAATATATGCTGTAGGGTTAACTGGACGTTAGGATAAGTGGTGCGGTCTAGTTACCCCCTTTATTTTATTTCGAAAGTAGTATTTGCAGATTTTCAATTAACAGTGACATCAGTTAATGCCCTGAGCTATTTCTCCCGAAACAACCAAAATGCTTTGGTTTCAACAGTAGATATTGTTACAAAGTTTCCATGCCTGCTGAAGGACTGCAGTGAAATATTTAAAGACATGATTTATTTTAACGTGAATTTGGAAGAGTACAATCTTCGCTCAGCATTTTCTGCATTTATGTGTAAAAAAAGGTTTTGACAATATGTAGAAGATTTTATTAAAACGTCAATATTATTTTCACAGTTTACTTCAATTTCCGGTTAGGTTAACTGGTATTATTGCAAATGTATAAAACATTCCATATTTGACAGCAACTGAAGGCACAATGATGATGTTTGTTCCCATAATATAAGAAGAAAGCCTCACTGAAATACCATACGAAATTTCACGTGTATAGGTCAAGTAAATAACATTTTAAAGCAAATTAAAAAAGTGGTCTCCCCTAACTCTCCCTTATTTGTTCGAGGAGCTTAAATTACGTGGCCGGCAAAGATTGCCAACAATGCAGGGAAACTCAAATGGTTACCAACACTTCCTGACTATGCGAAGATACTCTCGGTTCCGCATATGTGAAGCAGATGCTCTGCTCCGTGTTTTAACATTGCAAGCAAACGGTGTATTCTTGTGAATTTTTATTTCTTGGAAACTTTTAGAGCGCTTGCCTTGACAGTTACATGTTACATACATAGATGACAGTACTTACACATATATTACAGGAAAAAAATTACTACACGAGAAACAAAAATTATTGAATTTTTAGATATGAGAGATCTACAATAGGAATTTTTCTGCGAAAAAAATCGTCTTCCGCTGCAGAGTTACATAACATTCTTTATGCTACACATACAGTATGCAAGAAAGTAAAAATCTACTCTTAAAAAATCAAATAGACTTGTCAAGGAATGTTTATTTAAATAATTCGGTTAAAAATATATTAGTGATGTAATTTCAAACTGTAAACAATCAGTTTTTTGTTAGAAACTGTTTTATAAGAACACTTCAACAATATAGGAGTGCTAAAAGTTTCTTAGTGAACTTTACATTGTCTGATTTTATATGGTTGTTTCATGTTCATACGGTTTTCTTTACATCCGTATGGATTTTTATAACACGAACGCCCATTATTTCGGTACCATGGAATTCGTGTTAGGGGAGGTTTACCGGATTTCTTAATTTCCCTGAAATAGCTATAGGGCTTCTTTAAAATTATCCAAATATTCGATCTTGAATGTACATTCCCAGCGCCTCAAGTAGTATACCATAACATTACATGATAGTTTGTGGTTATTTTTATTCCTTTAATAAAAATAGCTACAAAGTGGTATTTTTATTCCCTCTTGACCTAGACGTGTTCTTTGTTAACAGATGGTGAAATGAATACCTTTGAATGCACCTCTTGTAAGAAGGTCTTCACTCACAAGCGAACCTTATTTAAGCACATGCGCATGCATTCGTGTCAAAATCGCTTTGAATGTGCCATCTGCACGATGGGATTCACTGAAAAGAGTAGCTTCGATAGGCACATGGGCATCCACACTGGAGAGAAACCTTACGAATGTTCCATTTGTCAAAAACATTTTGCTCGAAAGAGATATTTAGTCAAACATTTGCGTACGCATGCCGGCGACAAACCTTTTGAATGTACAGTCTGCACGAAGAGGTTCACTGAAAAAGGGAACTTAGTTAGGCATATGTGCATTCATATGGGTGAGAAACGTTTTCAATGTTCCATTTGCGAGAAGAAGTTTGGCGCTAAGTGGGATTTGCTAAGACACGAGCGCATTCACACCAGCGAGAAACCTTTTCAATGTACCACCTGCAAAAAGAGTTATACTCAGAAGGTACACTTGAATAAACACATACGCATTCACACTGATACCACCTGTGAGAAGAGCTTCCCTGAAAATAAAATGTTGGTGAAGTTTTCCCACACTGGGAAAACGTTTGAGTGCACCATCTGCCAGAAGAACTTCACTATAAAGAGTAACTTAAAACGGCACCTGCTCAGACATGATGGCGAAAAACGTTTTCAATGTGCCATCTGCGAAAAAAAATTTTCAACAAAATCGTACTTAGACAAACACATGGGCACGCACACCGGAGAGAACCTATTTCAGTGCACCATCTGCCGAAAGAAATTCACTCTAAAGGTCAATTGGAAAAATCACATGCGCATCCACACCGGCGAGAAATCGTACGCATGTTCCGTTTGTGAAAAGAAATTCACTCGAAACGGATGTTTAATAGAACACATGCGCATACATTTCGGCGACAAACGTTTTGAATGTACCATCTGTACAAAGAGATTCACTGAAAAAGGGAACTTAATTAGGCACATGGACATTCACACCGGTGAGAAACGTTTTCAGTGTTCCGTCTGCAAGAAGAATTTCAGTCAAAAAGTACACATGCTTAAACACATGGGTCTCCACACTCGCGAGAAATCTTTCGAATGTTCCATATGTCACAAACTTTTCACTCAAAAAGTACACATGCTTAAACATATGAGCATCCACACTGGCGAGAAACCTTTCAAATGTTCCATCTGTCAGAAAAGTTTCGCTCGAAACGGAACTTTGCTAAAACACATGCGCGCGCATGCTGGTGACAGATCATTCGAATGTACAATCTGCATGAAGAACTTCACCGAAAAAGGAAACTTAGTTAGGCACATGTGCATCCATACGGGTGAGAAACGTTTTCAATGTTCCATCTGCAAGATTGGCTTCACCCAAAAGACACATTTGCTTAGACATATGCGCACTCACAATCGTGAGAACCTAATGGAATATTCCACCTGCTTGACTGGCTTCTCTCGAAATGCCAGCTTGGTTAACCTCACGAGTATGTGCGTAAACATAGGGAAGAAATATTTTCCATACTCTGTCTGTGAGGAGGACTTCATTGAAATTGTTTTTCCAGTCACAACTGTCAGTGATCAATACAATTTGTAAACTATGCAGAGCCTACTACGATTGTAATAAAGACAGAAATAGTCGTAAACTATTTATTTTTAAAGGTTAATCCCTTCGTTGTACAAACACTTTGATACTCATTACAACAGCTCAGGGGCTGCGAACTCATTTTCAACACTAAAAGCAGGGAAATGGATGATGTTAATCTAAGATTCCATGTGCAACTGATTTCGTTAAAAAAGTATTTCTTCTCATATAATAAATGAAGTGTTGAGCATCAAATTTACAAAATTGTTGTTTGTTCTGTTAATTTACGTTGTTAATTTTGTGTGTACATAATATTTCATGGGTATGTACATATCTTGAAGCAAACTCCTAAGGATGGTAATTTTGCAATTTGTCTTTTAAAGAAATTTTGTTTTAAACGAATCATTAAAATTATTCGATGTACAATATCAATTTGCTTAATAAAAGTGAGTAAATGATTTACCATGCACCCGATTATTTATTTCTCTCGTAAATATTCGCCCGGAGCAAAGTCGCTTGCCATTCACCAAGGAGGTCCGGGTTCAATTCCCTGAGAAGCTCATGTGAAATTTGTTCCAACAAAACAAGCTTGGCTGCTTCACAAGGGCTAGTCCAACCCCTGTAAAGTGTCCAACACCCCGCCCTTATCCTTATTCCTTCCCAATTTTGGCCGCTGGGTAGTGACGCAGGAGCGCGTACGCAGAGATGCTACCTGGAGGTCATCTTGACAACTGACTGCGACGGGACGTGACAGATATGCCAATGTTAATGGTGGATTACTCCCACGCGCAAAGCACTCCACACACACTCTCCATGGGGCTTGGTGACGCGTTGCGTCAATATAGACGCAACTAATTTTAAAAAATCTCTCCAGGTTAATATCATTGTCATTTTTGTATGTCTCGTGAAAGATCGTTGTACGAAATTTCAAAAAATATTCTCAAACATTGCTACACCTACTTATTTAATAAATTATAATGCAATGCATTCAATTATACTTTAATATCACCGCTCATTGTGTATAATTTAATGTTGTCGAAGACTGCTTAAATTTTGTTTTTCAACACTAACTTCATAGGTTGTTCCATGTTACCACCAGCTACATAGGTTGACCAAGATAAGGCCCACCTACGGGAAAACCGTCTCAGGAGTACATCTTTAATTGTTGGAATTATTCAAGTTTGCAGCCGATATCTCAGTTTTGTGAAAAGAGGTACTTGAGTTGGGTCTGGGGCATGAAATCTCATGGAGTTTAGCTCATTCACGACAACGCACCAGTACTTTTTACTCAGATTCCAAAAAAAGTTGTGAAGAACTGGATTTAACCCATTAAGGACCAAGCAATGAAATAATATGTTTTTAATAATATTATGTATTTCCTCAAATGTTTCACTAGAAAGGATAAAAAACTCATGATTTTTATACTAATAGTCAATGTACAACTGATATACTCTAAAATGTTGCGTATAGGCAACTTTGGGAAATAGAGTATATCAGTTCATCTTGTCATGAGACGACTGAAAATAGGTTGAGTGGAGATGAACATTGCGTTCTTTTAATTTGTAAATTGTGGTACTTTTGCGCAATCTGCACCTCCTCCTGGCTTTGGTTTCTCCCTTTATAATCACGTGCTCTACATCGTGATTAATTAATTGATGATTCCGGGCGGGTCAACTGCTAATTTCATTAGTCCCGTAAGTGTAAAGTGTAGTGAAATTTTTATTACGGGAGCTGCCGAGGATTTTCTCCTGTTGAATGGCGAGATCCGACGCCGACCTTCCTGTCGGCTTGCAAGTTTTTCCTCAACCAGGTATCTCCCACAAGCGAGGCACCGCCTCGGTTGAGACCCAGGGAGATTTCATCGTCCTCCAAACACATCTCGTGTAAAAGTGGAAAAGACAGTAATGAAAATGAAGTAGGCCTATCATGTGATTGTGAAAGGGATGCCAATGATTGAAGTAGTAAGTATTTTGCCTTTAAGAAAAAATAATTATTATATTTAAACTTTTTATTTGAAATGCCCTCTTTTTCCGTAATGAAAACCTGGTAACCCTAGTCCGGCTTTCAAGACACTTTGTGTAATATCTTGCTGGCGCCGCCAGATATTAACTCAAAATTTGAGACACTCAACAACCAAGGCAACAAGTAGGTATGTAGATTGTAGTTGTAGTGTAGGCAGGAGGAAGGTAGTATACTTGGGTTTTCGTAACATGGCAGCTGAGGGTCTTAACTTTAAGATGGAAAATGTCACGGCTTTTCGCGCCTTTCTGGGTCGAGCCGATAGAGTCTCAGCACTGCATGATACGGTCGCGATCATGCGACGTATTGCTGCAGGACCTAGAAAGACCCAACAAGCCGTGCCATATCCCTTTTCGAAGATTAGCTGCCACGTTACGAAAACCCAAGTACTACTCGCGCAACTTTTCTTGAACGATGACCTTGCTTCCCTCTCCCTTGATTAATAAACAGTTGAAGGCAAAAGCTCGCAGCGAGCACTGATGACATTCCAATAATTAAAACTTCGTTGGCGCGAAACAGAAGCTAGTCAAAGCTAGTTGCTTCCATAGTCGAGAACTTCTGTTCAACTTTATTACCATTAAAGACATGGCTGAGGCAGGTCCAGGTCCTCCAAGGGAGGCATCTAAAACTCCTACCTAGTGTCCACACTGCGTCCTACCTAGAGAGATGACCTGGCCGCACACGTAGCAGGTTTGACTTTGATTTTCCAGAAGTTGACATTACTGTAAATACTCTAGAGGCCGTCTTTGTAACTAATACCCCAACTACGCCCGCATTTCTTCAATCCATCGTTCAAGAAAAGTTGCGCGAGTAGTATGTTTGTGTATTCTGCGTTTTGAAATAATTTATTTAGTTTTGTGTGTAGTGACACTTTTCAAACTGAACATAGCTCCACCCTTCGCATAGCACCACTGTAAAAAGTGAATTGCGCGTTTTCTTCATAATAAACTATATTTGTGCTGAATTCAAAGATGCCTCCTCAAGCAGTAAACCTTCATTAAAAGCAGTGAGATCGAATACTAAATATATAAAAAAGTAGATTGTAAACTTTCTTCATTTTCATTATTTTTTATGAGCCAACAAAACAAATTAAAAAGTTGTCCAGTTTCACTTTTGAACACAACTGGCAATCCTAGCCTCGCCCCACCTCAATCCATTTTTGTAATTTTATTCAACTTATTCAAAACAATTGTTTCACGGATATCATTACTTTCCAAAGCATTATTTACATTTGATTTCAAGATATTCAGATACTAAAAAACTTGAGAGATTGTGTTGCTCTGACAAGAATTCAGAAATTAGATTCATTTTACCAGGAAGATTTACTGAATTACATATGTGAACTTTTGACATTTCATGTTTTTTACAGCTTTTGATACATTTTTCATACCAAAATATCCGTCTCTATTCCAAGTACTCTCCTTAATTGACAACAAAAGACATGGCCAACAATAAAGTTAAAGCTAAACTTTACTACTTGTTAACCATTTGTGTGAAACACCACGAAGACCTGAATTTTGTTGCATTTTTCTCTCCAGCACGATGTATAACCCTTCTGAGCACAGGAGTTAGTCGATCATTGTCCAAAATTTGTTTCTAGATCGTTAAGACGAGAAAACGGTATACGTAGTAGCTCATTCACTGTAATCGTCATAACGTAAATTCTTATTTAAATATAAAAATCACTTAACACTACTAACACTAATACGTACTAATTGAAAATGAAAAAATAAATACTTCTTACATAATAATAATTTTCTCTACTAGTTAACTAGTCAACAAAACTATAAACACACGCGCTACGCGGTTTGCATTTGAGTGGAAATCGGAATCTTCCGTGCGAGCAGACCGCAAGGGAATTCAGGTTCTCTCGTGGCGCATAGCGAAGTCGCCCGCCTTTCACAACTGACGTCCGGGTTCGATTCCTGTCGAATCTCATGTGAAATTTGTTCCAACAAAACGAGTTTGATCGCTTCACAAGGGCTAGTCCAACCCCTGTGAAGTGTCCTAAACCCTACCCCCATCCTTGTTCCTTCCCAATTCTGGTCGCTGGGCCGTGACCCAGGGGCGCACGTAGTAAGAGGCGCGTACGCGGAGATGCTACCTGGCGGTCCTCTTTGACAACTGACTACACGTGTCGAGGTGGGACATACGGCGTCCTCTGGAATACAGAGGGATAGATATTAATAGAGATTACTCCGCGCTCAAAGCTCGACCAGGGGCGAAGAGAAGGGCGCAACGAATTTTAAAAAATTCACTGGCCTATACTTGTTTTTTTAATGTGGCATGTGAGGATAGTATCTTCAAGATGGAATTCGGCACGAGTTTTTGCGTCTTTCTTGCTCCTGTCGCAAGATGTGACATGTTCGCGACCGTATCAAGCAGTACTGCAGACCAAGCGACTCTAGCGGCAGGTCTGAGAATGACTCAAAAAGTCGTGCCGAATTCCTTCTTGGAGATACTACCCACAGATGCCACGTTGGAAAAAAGACAAGTATAAACACAACGCGCGAGCATCAAGCATGGACACACCATTCTACGCTCACTTCATGGCCTTTTCTCAGAATACAGTGAGAAGTGAGGCAGCACCCGGGCGTGCCAACCCTCAGAGTTGCAAGTGGTCTCATATCTCTACAGGGAAGAGACGAGACAGATCGCATGGTGCACAGTTTGTTAAAAAACGCTTGAAATGGAAATATGGCTCGTGCCACGAAAATGAAATATTCATTATACATTTCCTGATGAATAATTCTGACAACATATTAAAATTGTAAAAGTCTTTTACTTATTATTAGTATCATCATCATCATTAAGAAATTATTGAACTATTAATATTCCATACCCATTAGGGTAGGGAGTGCCTAACTTGCCTGTCCCAAGGTGCCGCCACTGGTAGATTGCCTCTCCACGATTTCTTTTAACATTTTTTGTGTCTCACATATCATGTTAAGTAGCATCAGAAATTCAGTGTGTGTTATTCTGGGTGTCTTGCACAGATTTCTTCGCAAAGCTTCTTCCTACACTTACAGTGCATTTGTTTTTAATTATTCGGACAAATTTAATGACCAGCCTCATTTTATTTATTTAGTCAAAAACTGTATGTGACGTATAGGGGAGAAAATCATCTGCGCACGCTTTCTTTTTTCAGAATCCCTTCGCAACAATTTAACTATTAATAGTTGGAAAGATGAAAAATAATAATAATAATAATAATAATAATAATAATAATAATAATAATAATAATAACAAATTTAAAAAAGCGAGAGATTAACATTTCAAAAACTAGATATTTTCGTTGCAAAATTATAGAAAACTTATTTTTAACGGTAAAGGAACGAACAGATTTGATTTTTCTGTATTAACAAAATAGAAACTCACCCTAAGCTCTACTACCACTACAAGCAAAAGGTTGATTGATTGATTGATTGATTTTTTCGTGTTTCCGGGCGCGTCAACTACTTTGGTCATTAGTCTCGTTAGTGTAGTGCATGTTTATTTCTCGGGAGATGGCGGTGATCTTCCCCCGCTGGATGGCGAGATCCGGCGCCGACCTACCGTCGGCTAGTGGGGCTTCCCCCTAACCAGGACTCTCCCACCAGCGGGGCACCGCCCCAGTCGGAACAAGCTCTAACTTCCCGACCGGTCACCCGGAATATGTGATAGTGTAGTGCATGTTAGTGTAAGGGGAGAGGATAGGACAAGGAAGAGGAAGGACAGATCGCGCGCGGTCCGTGGCCCGTTTGGTAGGGTACTGCTCCGGCATTCGCCTGGTGTTGATCGGAGAAACCACGGAAAACTACCGATCAGAGCAGCCGGCCGCTAGAATTCTCCTCCAGACAGCAGCTTAATTCGACCTAGCTGAACAGCTAGTATCGAAAATCCTGCCGCCGTCAGGACTCGAACCTAGGACCTCCCGGTTAGAGGCGCTGCAGAGACATCAGTTGATGCACTGAGCTTCCGCTACCGGTACAAGCAAAAGGAAAGTTCAACAAAACGTGCGCATAGTGAAGCTACATTTACGTCCAGAAGCAAATCAAGGGGCCATCTCAGCATTTGCTCAATGGATCAGGGAAACTGGACAAAAACCCGATCGAGATGGGGGTCTTTGACCCGGAAGTACATTATTTGTTGCAGGCATATTGAGTCTTTTTTTAAAATTATACAATGCAAATGTAAACTAATTCATTATATTATATCTTGGTTTTGTTAAAGTAAACATTATTTTTCTTTTTGACGATCAGTATAATCTCTAATTGTATAGAAACAGTTTGGCAGCAGAAAAGATTTTACTTTTAACTTAAATTTGTGTACCAATTTTAATTGTTTAATTTCATCTGGCAATGCGTTGTAAAGTAACGTACATGTATTGTATGTGGATTTATTGTAGTGAGCTGTTGATACTGACACTTGATAAACATGATTTCTACGTCGAGTGTTGTAACTATAAATATCAGTATTACATGAAAATAAGTTCCCACCGTTAAGTAAGTCAGTTTTGACAAATACTACAGACTCATAAATAAATAGGCAAGGCAATGGTAAGATTCCAAGCTCGATGAAAGTGTTAGTGGGTCATCTTGATGAGACTACATACTTTCCCATCCCGACTATTGCATTGTGTCAGGGGACAATTTGTCTGGAGCCTCTTTCTCCTTCCTTACGTGACACATAAATGTCTATGTACATCAGCTCAAGGGTGGGCGACATGATGTATTGTTGGCAATTTTCGATCCATGATTCGAATTTCTTACTTAGTCCAGTCCACTAGCCCGCAAGTGTACTTGTCTGCACGCACCGGAAAACACTAATTGCAAATATTTTATTCGTGGAGATCAAAGCGGACTGCAACACGATTCTCATTCATCTGTAATACTCCCTGCGAATTCTCTCTTTCATCGTGTCCTTCGAGAAGTCCTCACATTCTTCAATGCCCAGATATTTGTAACTTTTACTTGGATCAAAATATTGCATCGCAGTGTAACATATAAATATCAATTCTCTTTAAATTGACTTTTGCACATATGTCAAGACCACATTTCACGCAGTCATTGCAGAAATCATTGATGATTATTACTGTTAGGTATTTAAATAAATACACCGTTTTAAGATCTCAATTGTACGTATTTTTATTCAGGTTCAGGTAAACCAGTTACTACATATGTTTGCGCGGAGACAACTACTGGAGTTAAACGATATATCTCGATCGGAACATTGGCACAAGGTTTTACTAAAAACTGATCACAAGGACAGAATATACATAATTATTTGAAAACTGATTTAATACATAGCATCTTTTCCCTCTCAATAAGAAACAATCTTTGTATCGCGACAAAAATCAATCGACTTGATTGCGACTTGTTGTTGGTTTTTTTTTAATTTGTTGCGTCTATTTTGACGCAACGCGTCTCTAAACCCTTTGGGGGGGGGGGGGCGTTGAGCGCTTCGCGCTTCTTGGAGTAATCCTCCTCTAATAGCGCTTGGAGTAATCCTCCGTTAGTATAGTCTGTCGCGTCTCGTCGCAGTCGGTTGTCAAGAGGACCGCCAGGTAGCATCTCCGCGTACGCGCCTCCTACCGCGCGCTCCTGCGTCACTACCCAGCGGCCAGAATTAGGAAGGAATAAGGATACGGGTAGGGTTTAGGGCACTTCACAGGGGTTGGACTAGCCCTTGTGAAGCAGCCAAACTCGTTTTGTTGGAACAAATTTCACATGAGATTCGACGGGAATCGAACCCGGATCTCAGTGGTGAAAGGCTTGCGACTTTGCAATGAGCCACGAGTTCAGCTATCATTTTGAAAGCGATACAAAGTGGTTGCTCCTGGCGGATCCATGGTGTAAATACATGGGTGAGTTCCTCCGATACACCAATTTTTCCTTGTTCTGCGGATCGCCAGTTTGCGTCACAAACCGTGTGACCACAGCACGGGTATTTCGTTTGAAAAGCCAGTCACCAGACGCTGGCCTGGCCAGTTGCATGGAGAGCGAGCAGTGTTGAGAAACATTTTGAAAGCGATACAAAGTGACAATTTTCAACGGTAACCAACCAAACCTAACACGAAGGTGTATAAGATGCAATATTTAAAAGAAATGTTTTACAAATCTGTTTCAATCTCTTGTAACGAGGTGATAATTTTAGTATCTGGGTGCATTTAAAATTCCCGCCAATATTGTGACGCATACTTGTGTCTGAAGCTCATTGGCTGACGTCGGATACGATGCGCAAGAGCGCCCCCCCCCCCCGGGCGGATCCACTCGAGAAGTTATACTTGTTGTTTTTTTTCAACATGGCATCTGTGGGTAGTATCTCCAAGATGGAATTCGACACGACGTTTTTCGTTTTTCTTGGCCGTGCCGCAAGATGTCGCATGATCGTATCAATCAGTGCTGCAAATCAGCGACTCTAGCGACAGAACTGAGAATGACTTAAAAAGTCGGGCCGAATTCCATCTTGGAGATCCTACCCACAGATGCCACGTTAGAAAAACCCAAGTATAGTTAACTTGGGCTAACCACTTCCCGTAATAATTTGTGAAGGGAGTCTCAGATTTTTTGACGAATATGAACTTTCATGGGGAAAAATATTAGTACATGTACAGATGGCGCTCCTTCGATGCTTGGTGCTCGCTCAGGTTTTGCACAATGGTTAAGAGAGAAAAATGCTACAATGGCTGCGATTCATTGTTTCCTACACCGTCAAGCCTGGACAGTTAAAACGCAGAAAGCATAACTGTTTCGACACAATTAGAGGCTATATTGAGCATCAAAAGGAAAGTCACATTAATTTTAACAATGATATTTAATGTATTAGTTGCCATTTGGACTAAACAACCTGTAACAAGTATTGTATCGCAGCCTCTGGGTCAATGACACCCATCTCAATCAGGTTTTTCGTCGTTTCCCAGATCCTTTGAGGAAATGCTGAGATGGCCCCTTGTTTTGCTTCTGGACATAAGTGTAACTTCATTATCTGTGCACGTCTTCTAGAATTCAATGGGAAATATAGTTATTCAAATTATCGTTCTCCGTGTCGCGGCAGGAAGTATTATTCCTGTATTAAAAATTCAAGTAGTATATGGCTTAGGGTAGCAATCACCGAATTTTGAAAATGTGCACAGAATTAACTTCTCCCCATAGAATCTCACACACAGCTTTTAACTGTTTTGACGTAAAATAAATAAATAAGATAAATCAGAATCATAATATGTATGGCCATCTTCAAGATTTTGTGTGTGTGAAAGCTACGCCCGAATATTCCGTAGCTCACCAAATCTAATGTTCACTTCTGTCACTAGGGCTCTCAAGACATATCAAAATAGTATCACAAGAAATTGCATCAAATGATCATTAAAACTTGGCAAGCAATATATTGAAAATATGTTGCATAAAAATATTAACATTAAAATCATTGGAGATAACGTAACGATAATTATTAGAGATGACGTAATATTTGAAAAGCATGCACTGAATATTGAAATTCAACCATCAAAATTTGAATTCATCACAAGAAACTGCAAACATTTTTAAAAGGTATGATAAAAAGTGTAATATTTATTTACATTTTTAAATAACCATGTATTATTACAATTAATACATTCAATAATTAATATGTTAAATTATATCAAATTCTAGTTAACTTAAGTGTTGGGAGTTTCTCCAGTCCGTGAAAAAATACGAACACATTTGGGGCTTTTTTCCGAGCGATTATTAAATTTATTGTAGGTAATATTTCTCTCAATGATAATAATTAACACATTTTTCGGAAACAAATATTTAAAAATACAGTTTATAAAAATATACGGAAGGAATCACTTTCAATGGGGCAGTGCGCGAAATTCGTTGGCACTTTCCTTATCCGATGAAAGGACACATGGATCCAAACGCTTCATATATATCATTTCATTTCAATGTATCACCTCAGCATCGTCGCTGGGGCCATGATAATATTTACTTTGAACCATGGTGTTATTTCCACCATGCTTTGAACTATTTTCAAAATGAAAAGGTGGTGACTTGACGTATGTCTGATAGAGAATAGTGCTTCTTTAACTCACATTTGTGTATGAAACGCTCAACCAGAACCGAAAGAAAGAAAATATCATTCTAAATAACAAATGTGATAAGAAATACAAACCTCCGCCATCCAAAAACCTACTAATTCTCTTGGAAACGCTTACACGCACACCAGTTTGTCACTTAACATTTTCCCGCCATACGTTTTGTTACATCCAGAGCTCTGTATTAGTTAAGAGGTCTTTGGTTGTAACTTAATTTTTAATATTGAAGTTCCCAATTACATAACCGCGACCCAGCCGATTAAAAAATCAATTTGCCGTACGTTTCAATTGAAGAGAATCTACACTTCAATTTAAACTTAGTGGTGGACGGAGAGGGGAACACTGTCATCCTATCGGAGCTCTGTTACAACTTAAATGTTTGGTATAGGCATAGAGTAAAGACTACCTCTTTAGTCTATGGTATAGGCATGGTAACTCATGGTTACTGGAGCTCCCTTTTGAATGACCATGTCATTCCTTCTTCTAGTTCGTGAACTTGTAGTGCCACTACGTTTAAATGGGAGTATGGACGATATAGCAGATAATAGCGGTCGACAGTGGCGCTGCCGTGAATGCTGGCTT